>JARJDW010002099.1:0-15572 GCA_030264715.1 Adinopsis sp. GC000173
TATAGTATATAGCAAAACGACTATGAGATCAGAGAGTATCATATCGGTGGCGTCTGATTGCATGCATCAGAGCGAGGGTAATGGGTGCCCACCCGTCCTTCCAGTAATGAACAAAATGGAAAGTGCTGAATCCGTTTATACTTAAAGTATACATGGCGGAAAATTGCGTTGTCCTATTTGAAATTTATGAACAATATATGCGCGCACTTTAAACTCTCTTTGCTTATCAACCGGATACTTGCGGATGTGTCTGCTTCATGTTACAGATTATCTCCAAGCCATATTTATTAACACTTGACGCGCTCGCGTAGACTTTAAAGCGATGATAAAACCTCGACCTTAACGATATTTTTTTCCATTTATTTATTACGATATTTTACACGTACAAGTACAATCGTATATATATGCAAAGTATTTATTACGTAAACTTACCGTTAGCCTCTCATTACAGGTTTAAAGTAAACACGTTTATTGCACATTTACTTCATGATTTATTACGAGTGCTTGTAACTTGACAAACTCTTTTGTTTCGCATTTTTATTTTACTTTATTTCACAATTGAAAAGTTTTATTATCCGATTTATGCCGGTGAATGTGAAATGTAATGATTAAATCCAAATATTATTAAGTGCATTGCAAATACACTCGAAGACGATTTTATTACGAATGTATGAGCGCACACATTCAACATCTTTCTTGCAAAGAGGAAAGACACTCTGAAATTAAAATCTACATCTCCTTATTCGTTGTGCAGTGAGTCAGAACTTTTATACAGATGTAGTTGAAGCAGTAACAGCAAAGGTCTCTGGCGATTTGGAGACTATATGTTGCGATGAATGTGTCTGGCCGGACCCTGGACCTTACATATGGAGGCTGTAAATTCTTATTCTTTCTTTTCGTCTACTTATATGAAATATAAGAGTGTAGTAATTCGCGCGCTCTTTATTTCTTCCCCCAGGGTTATGAAATTGTGCATCTACTTTATAAAATGTAAATCATGGATGTAGCTTATCTTAAAATGTGTGGAAAATTTTATCAATATATTCGAGATAGATACTTGTATATTTTATATATTCTACCTATCGTATATTGATATTCACTATTCATAAAATGTACGCGTATTAAATTTTAAGTAAAAAATCAATTACTCACTTAGTTAGTTTATAGACACACTAATTGAGTTTAATTATTTACGCTCGCTACTATAAAATGTATAAAGTTTTAAACTAATAACTGTATGTGTATGGCAGTCCGTGATGATGATAGTAGGAAAAGTTTCGCTGCTAACAAACAACAAAAAAAATAGGTAGTACGTAGAGTGTTATTTAGTGTCATTACTTTTATTCAGTCTTGATGTTAAAGTGTTAAAGAAAAGCATCATAGTTTGTCAGAAATAGCGGCATATTTTGTTGTTAGTGGTTGTTATGTAAGGGAAAGAAGAATTCTTATTAGCTGAGAATTCTTATTGCGGAATGCACTTAGCGGAAAGTTGTTACATACACATACACATACATATACACACACACACTCATGTATATATAGATATATATTTTGTTACTTGATATTAAGCAGCAAGTCGATGTTGAAAAAATGCATTTACTTTTATAAAGGGATTGTATGCGGTCCGTATTTATCCTCACTTGTTGCATTTCTTATGCGCACGAAATTGAGAACCTTTTACGAATATTTTATGTACTCATATTATATATGAATATAAAAGTAAAGCTTTTTACTTACCTGCACAAGGTCTTCGTTTTTTCGTTTCAGGTCCTATACAAATCCTTCTTCCACCATATCCCATATACGCAAACTTGAAATATTCATTTTTATATTCTATTGTAAAGCTTTATGTGCAGCAAAACGCTTTCGCCTATACCTAGGAGAGTGCGAGACAGAATAACGAGAGAGGAGAGTGAAAAAAAAGGAATGGAAAATGAAATGACTTTTCTTGTAGATTTTTTAAGCTAAAATAGAAATTTATGGCTGTATATTTCTTGTACGCATAAAATAATATTTTAAGTGGTAGTTTTGTATTGAATGAAATGTAGAAGGATCGAATTTCAATTTAAATTGGATGTAATGACTATAGTTTATTAGTGTGGAAGTATATTATTAAGGGATCAATTTAAACTTATCTGGGCAAATTGGATCTATAAATGCGAGCTTTCTACTACCACCAGACTGAAATCGACTCCCATCATTGGCGACGTGCTGTCTATTTTAAATTTATTTTTATTGGTGGAATTTAATGAGAGAGCGCTCTAACAAGCAGTTGATGCGAACTTAACAAGGCATTCCGTCTCTCCTCTATATATATTTTCTCCATCTGTATGCTTAGCTCCACAGACTAATAACTCTGTTTCCTATTGCAAAACTCAGTAAAGTTTTGTGCGAGCAACAAAGTCGACTTATATACTAAATGAAGGTAATAAACAATTGTGTATATGTTGCTCGTATTGATTCCTAAAACAATGATTTGCGCTCGTTTCATCTATAAATCAAAGTAAATGTTTCGTGCATTGCCATCATTAGTGCACATGACACATGCAGCGCCGAGCACTGCTGCTCCACCATTAACCGGTTACTAAGCGTGAAGACGACACGTTCTATCTTCCTAGTTTCACGTTATCACTAAACCGTGCTAATTCCACATAGAACTGTTACTACACACTTCTATGTAGCGTCACGATGTGGGTGGCTTCCAATACACACTTAAGAAGATTATGTGATAAGCTTTAACATAGAGAAACATTGTCTTTTTGTTAGGTACGGAAAAATCTACTAAATCCATTAAACTAACATAATGAGAAAAATACCAAACTAAATACTATACGAATGAAGAAATATTACACTTCATTTAACTTTGCCTTTCACTCTACCGTATCTATTAAATGTTTTAAAAATGTCCTCCTAAATGACATATATGTATCTATATCTATTAGTAGTTTAAAATCACTTGTATGTATATAGTTGTTTGTATTACCTAAAATTCAATTTAGGAAATCAAATTAATTTAATTTAAATTAAAAATTATATTGATACAGGTAATACAATACAAAATATTTGATAGTAAGCGTAGTGTAGTGTAAAATATACATTAGATAGAAAGCAGAAAAACTAAGTTTATGACATAAAGTTTATGACCAAACCATTTTGTATATGTATAGTCGTATTTAATCTAGCTAGACAGTTGTTTGTATTAATTAAAATTCAATTTAGGCAATCAAATTAAGTTAATTTAAATTAAAATTTATATCAATACAGGTATAGACTAAATATTTGATAGTAAGCGTAGTGTTGTGTAAAATATACATTAGATAGAAAGCAGAAAAACTAAGTTTATAACTTAAAGTTTATGACCAAACCATCACTCAAAGTTATGACATGATTCTACACTAAATCCATAATACTCCATTAGAAAATTGTTTGTTGTTTGATTAACCTTCCAAACTTTAATTCAATTAGAATGTTTAAAGTTGTCTATATAGCTCTCTCGAACGTACACATACGTATTTGTATGTGCCTGTATGATTGCGCATGTAAATATACTCGTACGTATAGTAGATAGTATTGTAGATAACTGTAGGAGTAGTTTTCTATATGGATTAATGTAAATCTCCCGAAACGTAGAATTTTAAAAAATATTTTCAACTTAACCAAATGTATATTTAAATTTTCAACTATAAATAATGGTATCTTATTGTAAGGCGTATCGTTTGTTAGCTGAAAGAGATTCATTCATTGTACGATGGGCCATATGTATAGTAGAAAAGGTTGGAAAAGTATCTATAGAGGTTGCAATTGCTTCCCCAGACGGTAGCATAAATCAGTCTGCAGTGTAAATCCTCCTGTTATACCTGTAACGATTTATTTGAATACGTTCTTAGTGCTTTGCTTGGTTGCTTGCTAGCTAGGTAGACCACATATGTGTGTATATGTATGTTGTATTGGCTATAAAACTCAAAGGCTAATGCAAATATATTTTAACCAAAACGTATATGTATGTGTATGTGTATGTATATGTATACGTATATGTACGTATAGGTTCGTACGTATGCGCTGTTAGTTGTATTTTATTTTGTTTCGAAAATCAAATTTGTTCTGTGTGGGCAATTCTCGCAAAGCAATCTCCTTTGTATTAGCGGCTTAAAAGGTAAACAGAGCGCTTCAATTAAGATGTAGGAGATGTTGTACATATATAGAGGAACAAAGTTTAGTGGCTAACGTCGTCTAATGTCCGGTGTATGGTGCACTTAGTTGTTGTATCTCCGACTCCGCTTTAATGACTATCGTTGTCTGGAACTAAAATGACGTTTTTATGAATACCTAACGTGCTTCTTGTCCGAAACCAACTAACGTGAAATCAGCTAGAATGACTACTATTATATAGTTTCTACGAAATCGTTACTATTTGCTTTTGCTACTGCTAGTCGTTAGCATTCGCCAAAGTTTGAGATACCTACACATGATGATGATGATAATATAAGAAGTGGAATGCACATCAGATCCTTCTATACCCATCCTATTTGCGATAATGGTGCCTTCTATTTGAAAAGGATATTGATTTCGTAGACGACTTGCTTCTTTTTACTATCAAATTCTTTCACTTTGCAACAACAGCAGAATTACGTCATCTTCCCGTACAAATTCCTTGATGCAAAAATTAATTTGCCTAATAGGAAAATTTCCATACTTGCAAACAATAATCAAAATCTATTTTATATGCAAATCCGCGCCAGAATTAATTAAAGTGTCCATCTAGTCTCTCGGATGAAGGATATACTGCTGCTGTTGTTGAATATTTCGAGCGCTTGGACATTGGCGTCGCGACGTGTGTGATTGGAGCGTCACGTATAAAGCGACGCCCAACTATTACTTGTCACGGAGACACGTACGTTTGCAATTTATTGCTCGTCTACTTTTCTACAGTGCATGATTCTATCTACAATGTTGACTTTTATCTCTATCTTTTCACTACATCTCGAAATTTTGTGAAAAATGAAGGCAAGCTGCTTAGTGAACCCGCACGCGGTTCGCCAACAACGGTATAAATGGAAAATGTTCCAAATAATACATATATCCACTATAGATGATAGGTGTCTATAACATGGAATATAACATGGAATGGAATGGAAGAAATCCATTGATTTTCTACGTGGTCGATCTGTTAGTATTAGTGTTGATGTTGGTGTTAGAGAGAAGAAGAATGTAATGCGCGTCTTTGTTTTATAAGCTCGATGACGAGTGGTTACACTTAGTTGGACAGCAGACAATACCAATGCCAGTCAGTGTCCTGTGGTCTGTCCCTCATTATCTATGTAGGGATCTATTGGTCAGTGCTCGGTCTGTCAAGCTTCCGGCTACCATAAATACTTATACAAGAGCACCTTCATGTAATGAAACAGGATATTCATCCATATAGCCAAGGGACTTTTATAAAAACGTGATGGGAATTGACGCAAAACTAATCCATTTTGTCTTAATGGCATCATTGCGCTGTGTGTTTGAACGTTTTAGTAAAGTGATCCAGTTGAACAAATAAAAAGACTCATAAAAAATAACCGAAGGATAAAAACAGCAGTCAATAATCATAAGCAACAGACATTTCCTGACATTTATAAACCGCATTACTAAACAAAGCAGTGCACTCTCGAGGTGCAGTGAACGACGAGACGGCTTGATAGTAGGGGCAGTGACTGATATCCAACATTAATAGAGACAGACGGTGCTCAGATATCAACAACATACGCTTCTGCTGGTTGTTGGGTGATAATGAGCTGCATCACACTTGAATATACATTTCGGATATTATTAATTCACAACTTTCTTCTTATTTGTTGTTTGCTTTCCGCACTTAATCACTGTCAGAAACACAATCCCAAAACAATAACGCAGCATAATTATAAAAAAATTTCATGTAATTAGAATGATGGGCAAAGTTCAAAGCAGCAGCAATATGTAATGCAACATTAGATAAGAAATGAAAAATGATAAAGGTCACCAAATTCCGCTTTAAGTGCTTTACAAGAAAAGGCAATATGCTGCTGTGGGAACGTGTATAGTTTAAAGGCTGCATTTAAACTACCGTATAGTATTCCAGGTACCTACACACGCTCGTACGAAGCAAAGGGAAATAAAAAACGTAACAACAGCAGGCTGTCGCGACGACACTCACAATCAATTTAAGAGATGGTGCATGAAATTTGCATACATATGAACATATCCTAGAGCGTTGCACAAAGTGTATGAAAGGCACGAAACGAAACGGAACAGACACACTGCATTACCTCAATATAAGTAGCAGCAGCAGCAGCTACGACGAACGACGAAACTTGGAACGCTTCAAATTGGAAATCTTCAGAACTAGACACATCAACAATATTACAATTAGCTTTAATAAATTTAATTACATTTCATTACATACTACACATACATTCATTTAATAAGTAATTAATACTACTATAAATTAGGATTTAAATATTTTTTTTTAATCGAAAACTACGGTTGCAAGTAAACGAATGTCTGTTGTAGAAATCATTTAAATGCGCCATTTTATTTCCTAAAATAAGAAAATGTTGGTATTGCTATGCACCTGAGCAAGCTTTATACATACATGAAATCATAAAATTTATGAAATTATATATTAAAATGCTTTTAGGAAAGCACGTTTTACTTTAAAATACAGTGTTAATAAATTTTAGGAGACGTCTTCTATTTATGATAGAAAATAGATTTTAAAAATAATTTATACAACCGAAAAATGTAATAGGTTTTTACTTGGTATATTCGCAAATGTATAATTGTAGAAAATAGAAATATATCTATAGATATAATCATATTCTACTTAATTATTAGATACAAATTAAATTTATAGATTTATATTTATTTTAATCTAAAATACAGTATTAAAATTTTTTACGAGACATCTTTATTCATATGACAGAAAATAGAGTAATAAAATAATTTATACAATCAAAAATAGATATTTATCGCGTATATTCGCAAACATATGTACATACCATAATTGTACAGAGTAGCAATATACCTATGGATTTGATCATAATCTACTTAATTATTAGATATAAATGAAACTCATAGATTTATATCGATTTTATTTTTAAATGTTAATAATTTTTTGGAGACGTCTTTACTTATGTAATAGAAAATAGATTTGAAAAATAATTTATACAACCGAAAATAGATATTTGTCTCGTATGTTCGCAAATATCTATTTGTACAGAATAGAAATATGCCTATAGGTATAATCATAATCTACTTAATTATTAGATATTCAAGACATTCTAATATTAAAATGTTATTGTCAATGTTTTTTTCTCAGAATTGACTTAAGGGCAAAAGACTGTTAAAAGGTATATGAGAGAAAAGGGTTTTTATGTCTCAAGAAAGACTAAAATTAGCAATTTGTGTTTAATTTTGTGTTTTTTTTTGTTTGATAAATTCAAGAGAGTTTTTCATGTTATATTGTGACTTGAAGTGTTTGTATGTTTGAAAATGATGCTAATTTTTAATTGCAGAAAATAGAAATATATCTATAGACAAAATCATGTTCTACTTACTTATTAGATATAAATTAAACTTTTATATCTATTATATATTATAACAGTGTTAATAATTTTTAGGACACGTCTTTACTTAGGTATATGATAGAAATTTTTATACAACCGAAAAATGTAATAATTATTTATTTCGTATTTTTGCAAATATGAAATTGTACAAATTTATCGACTTAATTATTAAGTATAGATTAAATATAGATTTATATTGAAACACTTGTTGTAATTAATTATTGAGAGCAAATTGTTTTAGGCTTGTGTAATTTTTACGTTTCTCTTAATTGAAATAGCAACGCTGTTAATTAAAGTCATTTATTTTGATTAACGTGCAGCATTAAGGTACAAAATTTTAGATTAATATAAAACAATGTGCAAACGCTGCTTCATATGTTAACATATAAGCACATTTAGTTTGATAAATTCGTGTTTAAATGTCAGCAACGCCCCCAAGTTATTTCATAATAATAACAATTTAAGGAAGAAGTACATCATATTTATACTTTCATAGAATTTTTAATTACATATTAATTGCAATTACATTTCGTACATGTCGTATTATAAATAACACTCGCAGGTGTTCTAAGAGTTGGCTTGCATTAATATAAATTACATTGTTTTTATTAAATAATCTACGTCCGGTTAAAAGCTTCTAAAAACTATTTAAATAAATAATGTGTCGTGCACGAGCTGTTAGAGCATAAAAAGCGAAACAGAGGGAAAGTATGGGAGAAGAATGAAAAAGTTTTTCGATTTTGTTATATAGATTAGATGGGATTTGAATGTCTTGTATTGAAGCATATGTGAGTGCACACATATGGAATGAATGTCTCTCTACGAGGAGGATTCGAGGAAGGCGACTGTACGCGAGGAGCAATAGGTGGTGTCATGTGCATTAATACTCGCACCCAGACAGAGAGTCTAGACAAGCCGGGCAGGTGCCAAACAATATGATGCATCGGTCGGCCTTGTAACGTGAGACAGGGTTGTGCAATTCGGTTCTGAATTCCTAAACAACCTGTCTTTTTCAATTTTTTTGCATGTGCGCGCCGTGTGTGTACGTGAACGTGTACACGTTTTTGCGCCACCCAAAAACGGACAGTCGGGCCGGCCCGGCCAGCCAGTCAGCCAGCCAATATGAATTATAATTTTTACATTTTCATACAAACAAAACTATGACTTGATTGACAATTAAAATGTAAATTTATATAACAAAGTCAATTACAAGCCAGTCCCTACCTCGCATTGTTGTTACTTTGATGATAACAAAGAACGCTTAATGAGATTGTGAATGAACGCTCTTTGGATAAAAAGAAATTTTAATTGTCGCATTTAAAACTTAATACATTGTGCGTTTCTGCTGTATTCCTGTATTTATCGATGACTCTTTTTTGCGGTTCGGTTCGAAACGACTCCAATAGGAAAAATTCTTTTAAAAATCAAGTAGTCCACAAATTGGCAATAACTGAGTTTTGCTTCTACAAAATTGGACATTGCGAAATGTAATTTGGACAAAAGTGGAAAACAAAGTGGAATGAGAAATGAAAGACAAGACAAGACGAACACACAAAAAAATCAACAGAAATAGCACGGCAATAATAACTGGCGCGTTCATTTCATTCGTTCTTGTTTTCAATATTATTGGATGTTGGAGTATGAAATTAGGAAAGAATATTACTTACCCACTTCAAAATACCAATGTAGATAAATATTTTCCTTGCTCTTTTCATTTTCATTTAAGCAACTTGCTAAAATTACTTTGCTCAAATTTGTTGAAATGTTTATGGTTAATAATAACGATAAAAGTCACTAAAGATAATAACATCTTGTTTTTTCTTAAAATTATACAATGGTTTCTTCAATTTTATACTACATATGTACTACAAAACTATACGTACAAGATTTTAGAGACTAAAAGCTACTTTAACAGGAATAGATGTTAACTTCATTTTCATAGCTATGTAGTAGAAAAAACATTGAAGTGCATTCCCCCTATAAAATTGAATTAATTGATTATAATTTGTTTAATTTATAACAAGAAAAAGCGTACTGCCGGCTGCGATAAATTTACTCGACTAGTTTTTTTTTAATTCATTATTTGTATAAACAGTTTTTTATCATTTTTTTCTGCGTCGGCGTAAACTCAAAGACAAACAAAAATCAGCGCGTGTTGAATTTCTCATTAGCTTTACTAATTATACGTTTATTAACATTTTTTTTAAATTAGCTTCTCTTCAACGTCTCTCTAATAAGTATAAAATGAAGATTTTGTTTATAATATCTTTGCTTTAGTGCCATATTTGTTTACTGCATATACACGGCGCGTACTTGGGAGAGTTAAAGGAGAATACTTGAAAGCGCGTTAACTTTCTGTAATATTAGAAATTCCAGATTGTAGTGCAATGTAGTGTGCATTTTATTGTCGAAATATATAACAATAGGGTAGACGAAGAGAATTCTCCTTCTAAACAATGCACGTGACTTTGCTAAATTACACTTCAATTAATTAGTTTTAAAAGGGAAGAATGAAACCTTGCGCGCCGCGCTGCCGTCTCGATGCATCTTCCTCGCATCTTAAAACCTTATCACTTCAAATTATGCATGCCAACTTAATAAAAATTATTTTAGAAACCACTATTGTGTAAAATCTAATTAGAATTTACTTTCGTATGAATTATGCGAGCGCGCATCTAACCAAATAATTTCATTTTCACGCTCAAGAAGATGAGATTCAAAATAAATTCAAATATTCTCGTTTATTTTTGTAATATCATTTGTTGTTTTAGATGAAAATATCGTACCCGTAAACAGTATAAACTAGTCTAATTCCTATATCCTTGTTTATTAAAGCTTAAATGCAGATTAAATTGATTGAAATGAATTTGTTTTGAGCAAATATTATAAAGCTGGAGCGTTGTTAGTCATCAAACATAAATATTCCTTTTTATGCGGGAAATTTATGCGTGACAACATCGAATTCTTGGTATTTCAAAGCAGAAAAATTGATAAAAAAAGTGTTATTTTTAAAGTAGACGGTTAGTCATGATGTCTAGCTTGTTGGGAGTTTTTCTACGAAATTTTAATCTTAATTTAATTGCACCAGTTAAAAAAACATACTTAATGACGTTATGTAATTAAATTTTTCTATTATGTATTGATATAATTAGAACACAGGTGTTTTTTATCAATAAATGATTATGCAATAAAAGCTTTCTTATTATCCATTTAATGATGTGTATTACCAGTATGTTAATTAATAATCAATCATTCTTGTACCTATTTATTTACATATAAATGCATTATTGATTTATTAACACTTAATGATATTTTATTTATTAGATATGGTTTGTTTTTATTTAACAGACTTGTTTCTCTCATTCATTTCTACTAATTATCAATCAGCCAAATTATTATTTAATTGAACATGACTCTGTAGTTTTTTCTTACTTGTATGCGAATTATCTAAATGTATATCATGGTCTAATTAATGTTGTCATGATTAATTTAAGTCTTCTAGAAAATTGCGATGAAAAAGTTGCACATCAGATAAGACGAGAATAAATAAAAGCATTTGTATAAATTATTGCATTATTGCAAACCAGTTTAAAATTTCGTAACATTAACCAGGTAGTAGTAATTTTCTCATGTTTGAAAGATAATTTAAAAAATGAGCAGGTTAGTATGCGAATAATTAATTAACTTAATTACTATTGCATTAATTTACATTCTATACATTTAATGTTATATATTTTGTGTTATAAAAAATTGCCCGATAAATGCTTTTTGCATAAAATGCTTACTTGTATAAATTTTAATGTTTGCAAAAATTAAAATCAGCTTTAAATATTAAATCTCTTAGGAATATTAATTACCTCCAAGCAGAATCAATTATCTATCATAAAAGATTCTTAAAGTAGATGTTATTAACATGAATAATAGATTGAAATGCTTAATAATTACTTTTTTTACAAAACTAACAAAAAAATGATCGGAAGAATTATCTACATTGCATTATAAATTATAGTAAAATATTTAATTAAATTGTCTATCATAAATTAACCTGAAAATTATTTGTAATTAACAAAAAAATAGATTGAAATGGTTAACAATTGCTCTTTTACAAAACTAACAAAAAAATGTTCGAAAGAATTATCTACATTGTACTATATGTTGTAATAGAATATTTAATTAATTTGCCTATCATAAATTAAGCTGAAAAGTGTTTGAATTTACAATCACGAAATTGGTGAAATTCGATTAGCTAATTTAATAAAGATGTTGGTAGCGATAATTGAGTCAAATTTGATGTATTGAATTAACACGTTTTACACCGATATAATTAATGCCGTATAAAAAGTTTTATTCAATAAATGTTGATTTATTTATAAATGNCGTTTTTATTTTATATTTTTAAAGGTAGACATTTATTATCAGCCAAAGCATGAAACAGTCAAGTCAAACGTTATATCCAAAGGATATGCTGGTGGTTATAAATAAAATACAATATCTCGTCGATAACATTTTCTATAATGCATGTTTGGAATCGTTGCTCTTTTTGTTTTTACTATAAAGCGTTATAGATTTACAGTAAAAAACTGACGCGTATTTAATTGAATTTAAATACAATAAACAATATAATAAATTATGGGAATGAATAATAGGTAGTTCATTTTAATGACATCGAAATGTTAATAATGGTAAAATAATTTATGAGTTTTAGCATACAAAAATTTGTTAGGTTTTAATCCCGAAATGTTTGTTTTAATTACATTCGTAATCTAAAATTGATATTGAAGTCTCATATATAAAGTTTGGTAGTGTCCAAGTGATTTATGTGCCCGCACCGTTATTTTACAATTCAGATTGGATCCGTGGTGCAATTCGCACCGCATGATGTTGAAATGCATTAGATTCCGCACACACACATACATTTATACACACATCTATTTGGGTGTACACATATATAAAACTTTTCACACATAGAAAACGTTAGAAAACCAACATCAATTTTAATATTCATAAAACGACATCAAACATAATCAAAAAGTTAGTAGAATAGCAAACTAGCTCTGGCTGCGTATGAAGCGCACAAATTTTCTATTCCTTCATGCATATTTGTTACTTAATGATAATGCAACAATGTGTGCGCATTAATCTTACTCAACATGCTCGCACTCACACAAACACATACACGGAAAAAGAGCAAAATTAATAATGCATTGAAGTTGCCATCCACCCACATATTTATCTTGCTGGTAACTATTTTGTTAGAATTATGAAGGAAAAAGCGAATAGATTACATTAGCATCTTTTATGACGATCTATCTGCTCGAAATAATGAATGCTGATTAGATTGCATGATGAGAAAACAATTTGTTTACGATTGCATGACTTGTCATTTAATTAATGTAATTAATTTGATATTGCATCGTGAAAATGTATAACAGGAAGTGCACTCTTAAATTTTATGCCTTTTTAAACATGAATTTTGAAATGCAAACGCGTGTTTTTTCCGCATGTTGATGCAAGCAAACTTTGCAAGCCATGTTGGTTTATCCAAATGATTATAAAACTGCGGTTGAATTTTGTGTGTTGTTTTTGCGCGCTTAGAAAGTTGGAATCTTTCACGATGATGGGTACTAATGAAGCTATATATGTGGGGGGTTTAAACCAAAATTTTAGTCCACTTTTTGTTGTGTTAAACGCCACAGCTTTAAACCACAAAGCTGCATGGGGAAATTATTATTATTGTTATTTTTGTACATTTAAATTATTTACTTTGAGTAATATTAGAAGAATTTACTCTTAACGTTATAGAAAGAATATTTTATTGCAGATTTAGGGAAAAGTTGGGTAATGCCGCAACGTGGTCTATCTTAAAAATTATCAAGTGCCAACAGTGTGTAAGCTAACGTACTGTAAAATGACGACAGTTCCTCAACAAATAAAGTAGCAGCCCTTGCATATAATATTTCGTGTTTTCTGTTGTAACTGAAATGCGCCTCAAAATTGAAGCCAAATTATTTCTACAATATATATATAATAATTATTTCTGGATTTAATAATGTATATACAAAGAGGCATTCTGCTGTGCATTGCTGAATATTGTAAGATATAATTTGCACTAGATTGCCCTTCACATCTTCTTGAAATAAAATTTGTCCAACGGGCTAATGACGTTCCTAGTTTAATTTGATATCACCTTGGAAAAGGCAACGAATGATGGTTTAAATGTGAATTATGTTCGGGATGTTCCATACGGAATTCAGTTCACAGGACATCCCTGATACCTAATTACAAATGTGATTTTTGTATATTTAACGACAAATTTACAGTATGTAGCTTTTTTACCAATTTTGTTTATTAGAGCGCAATTACCCTACTAGTTTCGCCATTACCCCTTTATGATTTTTGCGCCCTTTTTGATTCTTTGATACTGAATTGCATTAATTCGGAATTTTTTTCTATTCATTTAGATAGTATATTAGTTGCTCTTTCATGTACATTCACTGCAATTTATTTGTTGTTTCTTATTTAAGAACAATTACCATTTATTCTTAGGGGTGCGAGATTCCTTCACTCTCCCCAAAACTGATATTAACATTGAGATTTATTTTCCACCCTAAAATACCTACTTACTCAATCACTAATTATAATTAATTACCTACTTTATTTTATTTTATTACAAAGTCGTTCACTTCAAATTATTATTAATATAAATAAACACCAATTTAAGCGATGTTAGCTCATTGTGAACGGCATTTTATAAATCGTGAAATTTGCAAAGCGTGATATTTATTATTAACCAAAGAAAACAAAATAACCGAAACGCACGCTTTATTCTCTAATCACAGGGGAATTTATACCGTCGTAAATAATTCGCTAACATGCTTTGAATACAAAAAAAATAAACGCAAAAAATAAACATTATCCAAAATCGCTTTAAAGTGTGTTGAATAATTAAATCATGCTTGTTAGAGGAAAGTTTCGGTCAATAATTGTTCCTATTATTAAAACGAGCATTAAACTTAAACCTATTTGACTTTAAGTTTATGTTGGGTAATTTGAGTATCTTTAAGGATAAAGACGTAGGTTAAGGATAAGTACGGTCAGAAATAAATGTACCATGAATAGTTTGCGTGGTGTCATATTTTGTTTAAAACGTCTTCAATTGCTGCATAATTTTCCTTCAAGTCATTTTTATGTTTGTCATGCAAAAAAATTCCTAGTTTTTGATTTTGCACGGTTTTATTTATTATTTTTTTCGAGTGTGCGGATAATTAAAAGCAACAAGTATTTTATAGTAGCAAATTTTACGACTTAATAACTTAAATAAATGTTTGTTTGTGATGAAAGCAATAATTGCTCTAAATTGATACTTGCGAACAGCGAAATCTAATCCACATTATTATAGATTTTTATAGAGTAATATCGCATTTTATGAGATATGAATATGAAAGCGTGCTTTATTTTGTATAAAAACAAGTAGAAAACTACATTTCCGTTCTTCATATATTTTTTCAGTAATTTAAATAACTCTTTCATAATAATCCGTTTTTTTGTAACAACTAAAACAAAATTCATTTTATTTATTTTCCAAAAAAATGATATCTTTTAGTCCGGATAAAATATAAATTATATTTTATAAAAAATGCGTATTTCAGCTATATGAAAGCGCAAAAAAATAGTTTGTTATATTGTATATATGAAAGATTATCTATTGTTGGTTACTTTTATGCGTTTCCGGTAGCGACGCAGCAAAAAAATTGGTTCCGGATATGAAACAGACCAGCGAGGCAACCGCAGGCTCTTCCGGTAGCTTTCATGCAATGATTTCTTCGTTAGAGTAAAGCAGATTTTCTATTTAAATATTTACATGTATTAAAACGTTATTCATGTTTTAGGTGAAATATAACTAAACTATGTAATGGTATCCATGCGAGCTCTCTTATAGTGATTTTTCAGCATTTTAATAAAAATTTAATTGCACTTATCTGCAAA
>JARJDW010002100.1:0-10166 GCA_030264715.1 Adinopsis sp. GC000173
TTTATTGCGTGCGCATCACCCTACATTTTTCTAACGATAATTTATCGCCGTCTTTTATTTTCTCCATATTACAACCTGCCATTATTATATGTTATTGTATTGCTATTTTTAATTTTCCAGTCCTAGCTTTGATTTAGTTTTTTTTAATTAATGATTTGTGGTTGGCATCCCCAATAGGGTTGTTGCGTTTCGAAGGGAAAACACAAAGAAAAGTTACGATGCATCACACCAATTAAAAAGTACACTCGTGTCCAAAATCAGCAGGTCTAGGTTTTTATGTCTACATTTTGCAACAAGGGTGGTTGAATTAATTTTTTTAATAACCAGACAAAAAGGCGCCAAACTAGAAACTATTGAAACGTAAAACACGTTAATTTTTCTATAATATTCTCTAAAATGATCTAATCTTTGCCGACAATATGTCTTTTTTTGTTTATATCTAAATTTTTCAGTTTTCAAAGCACTTTCCTGACAGTTTTCGCCAAAAAGGCAAAATAACTGCTTTTTCTATTGACATTGTGAAAATATTTCAAGAAAATAGCTTGGAAAATGAGAGCATTATCTGAAAATTTGCCAATATTTAACATTTTTTATTTTATTTTAAAGTATTGCAGGTTATGATAATCCTTTCTGCCTATCGCAAAAAAGTGCAGGAATTAGTTTCCGATGCGTTCCGTCTCCACTACATCCCTGCTCATTATTTACTTAGTAATAGCAACAGTTTTTTAATAGAAACACACTTAATTAACCTAATCAAATCTAATACAAAATTTCAAGACTCTATCAGATTACTTAACCCTTGATACATTGTTTAGGAACCACTGCTTTAGATAATATGTGAAATACATACGATATTTACGTACATGCAGCACAAAGTGAAATTGAAATTTTAAACATCATAAATTTAAAAATTGTTTCTTTTTGTAGGCAAATCAATGCAAAAAATCTTCAAATAAATATTATTTTGTGTGTGCATGTTTCTACTATTGTAGTATTTAATTTTTTTTTTCTTGTATTATAGGTATACACATAGTACACATAGAAATATATCTCAATATAACGTGTGTTCTTTCACTGAAACGGGATTATTTAAAAAACAGATTTTTTGAAAGAATGATTGTTAACATTTCAATATTACCCAGACACATATCTTTCAACATATTGTGTAATATTTCATGTCGACATGTAAATTTTGAATCTATACATTCAATACAAATGAAAGTGTTGTAAAGTGTGGGTGGTTTTGTAGCATTTTTTTCTCTCCTCTCTCACTCCTCAACGACGACAAGCCTCGTATAATACCCAATACATAAAATGCATAATGTAACAGCCAAAACCAATTTACATATCGATGTTTTTTTTTTCGTGTATTTTTTTTCTTCTTTACTTCAAATTACATTCAACAAATTCCATTAGTTCATAAATCCGGGTAATGCGGTGTATCAAGGATGGGGAAATCGCCATAAATACTCCTGGGGTTGGAAAATGCGGATGCACGCATATCACCTCACCTCAAATCATTGATATAAATAAAAATATTGGATTTTTTCGGTAGGAATCAAATTTACGTACTTCCCGCAACCGTAACGCTATTAATCAATGGGTTTTCGCTGCTGGAGGAAGCGGTACGTAATTCTATTAATAAATAACGAAATTAGACTACGATTTAGAAATATATCATTCTATTTTGTTTTATTTCTATGAAGCAGGTCTTTGATATTCATGCAAATCTAAATGTGCGCCTTCTTCTTTCTTGTGAGAGAGGGGTTGGCGTGATGGATTTATAGCAAGAGAAACAAAACGAAAATTCTTCTACATCTACAGATGTGTGTGAGCGGTGTGTGTGCGAGCGCCCGCCGCTCTATACTCAAACTGACTAAATATATAGTTTGGGAAAATTGCAGTGTAATACGGTTAGTGAAATAATCGTAAATCTTTAAAATATGGCAGCAAGATGATATTAATTTATACAATTTTATAAATAAACCACTTTGAAGTATCAAATGAAACATGTAGAACGTCCTTTCGCAAAACGCTTATAAACAGCTATAAATTATCACCAATTTTACGTCTTTTTATAGAAAAGCTCTTTATTAATTCCAGTACTCGTATACATGCGAGAGAGGTAACCACAATGAACCGAAATAAAGAAAATACCCTTTCCCGCCAACCTTTCCCCGTAAAATATACTAAATATTCTATAATATTTTCTTTAATGGTCTACTCTTAGTCGACCACATCTCAACTTTTTTTATTTTTTCCAAAAATTTTCACGATTTTAGAAAAAATCTCTTGCAGTTTTTGCTAAACAAGTAAAATAACTGTCTTCTCTATTGGTGTTGTATAAATATTTCTAGAAGATCTCGGGAAAATGGAAACATTATGTAAAAATCGGTGAAAAATATAGTTTTATACTTTTTCTTTAAATTATAAATAAATAAATAATTCGTTCTATCAAAAAAAATATTACACTTAGATATAACTTATCACCAATTTTACGTCTTTTTGTAGAAAAGCTCTTTATTAATTCCCGTACGAGACGATTGCAGTGATAAAAATCAATCTTCCATACTCATATATATATATATGTGTGAGGGAGGTGACCACAATGAGCCGAAATAAGGAAAATAAGGGTCCGTCTGGTTGACGCGACAGCCTTTCCCCCTTGATGTTTTCCTTCAAGGAGAACCCAGCGACACTATTGTTCCCGAAAAATCTAATGGAAATCCATTAATAATAAATCAGTAATACCAGTACTGAGTTATTGCTGGGGGTCGCATCAGGTATACACAGTTTATCAAACATGATGAAATATTCACTGTATGTTTTGAGGTGCAAATACTTTTAGGGGAGTTTTTATTATAGAAATAAATTACGCGCGCACAAAAAAAACGGACCGCCTATAGTGTGGTGGTGGTGTTTCTGGCGCAAAAAGATAATCCGACTGAATAAACATGTAGAGACGAATTGATGAAGTATGCATTATTTAAGTGTATGACAATACAAGTAATTTTACCTTGCAGCCGCAGCTTCACCCTAGTAGATATACCTCGGCGAACATTATTAAAAAGTGAGGTGTTTCTTAAAAGCGTTTTTATCACATATATAATCTTTTATCCAAGGCGAAATTAAAATTCGCTTTAATGCCATTTTATTCACACCGAATATATATCCATTCAAATTCACTGCACTTTATAATCAAATTTGTTATTATTACACAAGCTAATGCATAATTTTATATACAATATTAAAAATGTTATTACTTATTTAATAGAGAATATGTAAATGTAATTTAACGGCAAGTCGTAAAATTATTCTATTCATTTATAATATAATTGCGGTGATTATTAAATAATATTTATGTTTCTAAAATTGATGTCGCGTATCAATTTTCTAGAAAAAAATGTTCTTCTTATTAAGTAATGAAATATAAATTGAGAAGTAATCTACGATATTATAATTTTAAGAAACAATGATTTTTGGAACACCTATCATCTTAGTTGAATCAGGTAAAACATCCTTTGTATCTTTTTTCGCTAATTATGTTTCAAAATCAAAAAGTGTATATCTTTTCATTCCTTCTTGAAGTGAAAGAATATAATATAATATGAGTTGTTCAGTTGTGATGTGATTATGGTTTCTAATGATGTTAGGAATGATAATCACGTAGAAACCCATAAGTGAAAACCTTAATTATAGTATCTTCTTTATAATGTTGAATATCAATTTTTATCGATTAAAAAACGATATGTTATTTATAAATTATATATTATATTTAAATAAAATTACATACCTTTATTCTCAAGTAGTAAGTGCCGAAAAACCATAGAGTTCCACCATGTTGAGATTTTTGCCAAAACATTCAATCACTGCACGCACGTAGTTGAACGCGACGACAATCACCACTGAACTAAATCTAATTCTTATCAATTGCAGTTTTTTTGGTTGTGACGTGGCAAACGAACCTGTCCAGACGCTGAAAAACATCGTAAACACAGTATGAGTTACCTACGTAGCAAGTAGAAGGTCATCATACAAATATTTATCAAATTTTATAAATTTTCTTTAAATCAAATTGTATAATTAACAACGTACATATTATTCTTTATTATAAGTACGTGATTCGAAATGTTTCAATATGATTCTTCTTCTTCTTAAATTGCTGATAAAAAAATTCAATTTGGTTGTGTCTTGCGAACGTGATATTGTGAAATAAAAGGATTAAACAAAATGACAATATTCATAACAAAAACAAGTTATAAAAATATTACTTAGATTAATTTCTCATCATTTGGCCTGTTCTTTAATTACATATATTTCTGTCTTTACAGGTAGCATCTTGCAATTTTTCAGAAAAACAGTTCCTTTTATTAATAATAAAATAACACATCAAAAATTATGCACATCGTCCATATTACAAGTTCAGAAAAGAATAAATTTGTAATCGTCTATCTATTTTATATTATCCTTCTGACTTGTGTCATCTTTGGTATCGTTTTTTTGCTAATTGTATTTCAAAACCGAAAAGTTTATTAAGATCATAAAATATATCTTTTCATCTTTTTACAATGTATAGAATTTTATAAAATAATAATGACAATATTCTTTACAAAATTGTACCCGCTAACGAATTGCAGATAATGATAAATCAAGCAATAAGTATAATTTCTATTAAATTAAATTTCATCAGAGATATGTTTCATGAATTTAAATTCATTTAATCGTTTTAATGATTAATTAAAAATAATTGGGCATTTTTACATAGTAATTAATGCATTTTTGGACAAAAATCCATTATGTTATTGAATTGTTGAAGTAACAAAACGATTTAAGATGAAAAGGAAAAAAACAGAGATAATGATCGTTTTCGTTAATCATAATGACGGTAATTATCAAATAACAAAAGGAATCTTGGAACAAAAATTAGTTACATTTCATGATTGAATCAACATTTAATGAATCACTCCTTTACAATACAACGATATTTAACTCTACGCTCGATTATCAAACAATAATAAACAAATGTTGTACAATAATCGTTTGATCAATACTTAGTTAAACATTTTCTATTAAAAAATAAAATAAAAGCCGAGTGTGTGTTGTATACATATTACACATATACAAATATTGCGTGATACGATTAGATGTGAAACATTCATTCATTTCATTTATCATTTTGTGTTGTTTGTGCAGCATTTTAATCATTCCAACACTGCCAAAAAGATTTTTTTCGAAAACAAAAAAATTATGTCATATGTCGAGAGGCATCAAAACTAAATATAAAATGCATTAAACATGCGCGAGCAAATAAATAAATAAACAAACAGTCGCGATGTGTATGTCTGTATGTTATGTGTGTTTGTATGTGTGTATTTCTGTATGCAGAAAGGATATTTTCCTAAGTGAAGTTGCATTTCACTTAACGTTTCATATTTTCATTTGTGTGCGTTTGACGCGGACCACATGGGGTTGAAAACAAAGCTCAGTTTTAAATTACACTTTTAAAATATAGACTCTGGTACTGACAGCCAAACAATATTACTTCTGTCATATGAAACTTTATGATGTTTTTGATTATGTTCAATGTTTGTTACATCTAGGCCTATGTATATCACAATATTGTTTTGATTTATTTGTTAAAAGTATTATTTTATTATCGTGCAAATGCAATCAAACACACATTGTCGTTGTTGTTGTCGTTGTCGGGCAAATTACGTTCAAACGTTTACATTCAGTTTTCGTGGAATGGTTACGGTTTAATATGCAAATTGATAAATTGCATTATGTATTAGTTTATTGCGATAGTTAACGTTAAGTACGCATTAAAATTAATTTACTATTTAGCTATTTTTCTCCGTTCTTGTTGTTGTTGTTGTTCTTGTTGTAATGAGAGGAGGAAAAGTGATTTAGGCATACCATAAAATGTTTAAAAACGTTGTTTTATATAAAACATCTGTACTTGCTCGATGATGAGAAATAAAAATAGCATTGTAAATTATAACAATTACTCGCGCATACTTGTTATATGGTTTTCTCTCTGATGTTCGTTAAATGATTTTATTCTCGTTATTATTTATATGCTTTTTTATACCATCCACTTCTATCATCACCCATATCTACATGTGTGCAGTCATTACATTAATTGGTTTGATTAAAATTAATTAATGGGAGAAAATAAGTAAGTACTTATTTTTATATATCGATTGTTTTATAAAAATCCAAACATTAACTTAAATCTCAATTTTCAGAATTTTTAGTGCATTTAAAATAACATAAATGATTAAAATAACACTTGCTTCCTTTCAAATTTATCTTGTATCATTTATTATCTAGTAATCTATAAAAAAACTATAGCCTTCCTAGTCCAATTCTATTTTTTTTTTCATTTTTATAGGTCTTGAAGTTGCGAAGTTAACTATGCAAATTCTTATCAACATATTTGGATATAATTTTTTTTTCACCCAAATTAAACAAAGTTCACTTTAAATCCAATAGCCGCCACAATTCAGAAATACAAAAAAGTCTAGTGTAGATACATATACCTGTGTTCATACTGGTCAACCAACATAATTTTTGACATTAATTATTATCGTTTTTATTTAAAATAATTAAAACATTAAAGTCTCTCCTATTTTATCACGTTGGCGAAATGTTTTACAATGTAGAGAAATACAAAATTTAATATACAATTTATACGAAACAGAATATGAACAATTAAATTAGTTGTGCATTTGTAAAAATCAAAATTACACTCTTTCCAATCCAAGAAATAATAACAAAATAACTTTATTTTCTAATATGCTATTTCTCCGAAATCGTAATATTATCATTTCAACTTACCTACTTAATAGCTTTAATAACCTTTAGGAAAGTTGACATATATTTTGTCTATAATTATATGTAGGACCTATATTTTGATTATATCAGAAATTAGTTTATATTATGTAACTCCTCGGCATAACATCGCATGTTTGGTTAAATAAGCAATTTCGACTGCCTTAAAGTAATTTTGAAGATAATTTTGGTAATTAACCGACATTTTTGCCGAGATTATTACCGAAAATATATAATGAATCTTCCAGCCAGCCAGCCAGCATGTTGGTTAGATTAGTAGCCGAATTATTAATGATTTACATTTTTCCACTAATTGCCAGATCGTTGCGATTCAACATAAAATTAGATTCAAATTAAACAGATAAATTTTAAGTTAGTTTTTCACATTATACGCGTTTATCTGATGTTTAACTTGTTCAAAACAATTACAAGCCGTATATAATATAAATTTAAGTAATTATATGTAGTGGGAAAATGTTTTAGACGGTTGCAACAATTTTGATGTAATTGCACGGAAACTCATTAATCAACAATTTATATCTGCTAGAGAAATCTGCTGCTGCTCTATTTTCTTTTCCTATTACCGAAATTAAATAACTATTACATTTCCTCATTATATTATATGCAAATTACTAATTTGCATATGATTTTGTGTATCTACTTAACTCATCACATACCTAGAAATACAGCTAACATATTGATTTTTAGTATTAGTTTATTAACTTGTAGTAAAGATGCACAAAATTTAAATTTTAGTCAATACATTTCGATCTTTTTTATCGTTTATTTTGCGTTCTTCTTGATTTTCGATCAATTTTAATGAAAATGCTTAAATGGTTTCATGGGATAAGCCAAAATCACAGAAAATTCAAAGAAAAAATCGCAAAAATTTCCTTTGCAAAGAAAATTCCATAAAAAAATTAGTTTTAATCGGAACAGACGAGGAGAAATAATTTGGTATACAAAAAATGTATTAATAAATTAAATGATCTTTTTAGGTGTTATTAATATTTGTTATGCACAGTTCAGCGATATTTTTTAAAATAATATTTCATTTAATTGGAAGCGTAGAGTCGTTGTTTGCAGTAAAAATAAAGAAAGCGTTGCATAAATGTTTATAAAGTGCAAGAAGCTTCGTGCGCGCTTTTTATCTAATCACAAAATTTATTCAATATTTTGAATTTCCCAAATGCAAATTCATCTACGTATCACTAATACTATTAAATTTTTTCTATACCCACATTTTGTACACTTTTATCATACGCAAATTCAATCTTCACAAAATTGGATAAATATACGTAGGTAGGTATATACGTAGTAGTAGCATTGAATGTTTAAAATGTGAATAATAATGATATTCAAATGTGGATTCTTTTTATTTAACGCTCGCACATGCACGAAAATATTATTGAGGTTTGTTTTATCAGACGATGTTTGCGTTTAATATTTCAATTTCACGAAAGCTTACATGAAATATTTACGGTATAATAAATTTAAAGCGAAAAAAGAAAGAATAACACACACACACCGACATACACACAGCCGTGAGTAAGTAAGCATTGTACAAATATGTTAATAATTAAATTTCTTGAAATTGAAATTTCAAACAAAATTAGAAATTCTCCACAAAATTAAATATTTTGATTACAACAATAAAGCACCAACAATGTCAAGTTACATTCCTTTTAATTTTTAATAAAACCTACTTGAAACGGTTTGCTTACTTGCTGGCTGGCTGGCTGGCTTGCTTACGGTGAAAATGAAACAAAGCACCTTTTCCCTTTACTCGTATTCGTTTTATCTTTGGGATTTATGCATTTGACAGTATATAACAAACGTTAAGTAGATTAGTTGTAAAATATCTAAGATTAATTAGCGCAGAATGATTTTCGTTAAAGTTGAATTATATGAACTTGGGAGTTAATTTAAAACTAATTAACGCTGCACTCTTCACATTGAAATCATGTGGAAGCTCGAAGCGATTTTCGTCTAGCTAGCTATATGCGGCTGTGTTGGATGCAATTTGCTAGTTTGCGGATCAAGGCGAAAATTCAACAAGTATTTCCTACGACTGCTATGCACTCTGCTATCATCAAAACGATTAGTAATTTATTTTTCTTAAATCGTAATTTATTGAATTGCATGTTTTAGCTTCCACCTCCCGAGTATTATTTGCTTGGAAATATTGTACATACATGAATATGTTTATTAGCAAACTTAAAAAGCGTTAAATTCCGCATCTTTTTGCTCTGTGTGAATTTATGCGTATTATCTTTTCAACTTGGCCATTTTTTCAAGAAATTTCTTACATTTTTCTTCATAACTCACTTATTTGAAGAGATATGGTGCTGATGCTTATTAGCAAACTAAAAGAGCATTAAATTGTGCATCTTTTTGCTCTCTTTGAACTTTTGCGTATCTCTTCAATGAAGCGAGTCATCGAGTGGTAAACCTGTAACTTGGCAATTTTTGGAAATTTTTGCCATGAAATTTCTTACATTCTTCTTCTTACATTTTGCTTTACAACTCGCTTATTTGAAGAGATACGACTTTTTAAGTCATGCCACTCTGCATAGTCATACGATTTAAAAAGCTGTATCTTGCGCATCTTATTGGTCTCTTTGAATTTCGTCGTATGCTCGCCCTGAACAAGGCGAGACATCGACCTGTCAACATGCCACTTGGGCCCTTTTTCATAAAATTTCTTACATTTCGCTTCGTAACTCACTTGCTTGAAGAGATACGGCGCTTATGCTTATTAGCAAACTAAAAGAGCATTAAATTGCGCATCTTTTTGCTCCCTTTAAACTTTTGCGTATCTCTTCAATGAAGCGAGTTATCGAGTGGTAAATCTGTAACTTAGCAATTTTTGCCATGAAATTTCTTACATTTTGCTGTCTAACTCGCTTGCTTGAAGAGATGCGGCGTTTATAGTTATTAGCAAACTAAAAGAGCATTAAATTGTGCATCTTTTTGCTCTATTTAAATTTTTGCGTATCTCTTCAATGAAGCGAGTCATCGAGTTGTAAACCTGTAACTTGGCCATTTCTTCATGAAATTTCTTACATTTTGCCTCGCTTATTTGAAGAGAGACGCCTTTTTAAGCTTGCTAAAAAAAATATTGTTGTGCAAACACTCCGAAATGATATAAAAGTGTAATTAATTAAAAAAAAGCGTAATAGTCTTTTTGCACAATAAAATAGATTGCTTGAGAGTATGATTTATAATATAGTCGTCGTCGTCAATTGTAATTTATCATAGATTATGTTATAAATTTTTATTTAGTTTTTACGAGTTGTCCAAAGCACTTTCAGCGATTATATACTTGTGTG
>JARJDW010002104.1:0-20687 GCA_030264715.1 Adinopsis sp. GC000173
AAACTAATAAACAATTATGCATGAAATTTTGTGCGCGTTCCTCCAATAGATGCATCTAATGAAAAATAAATTTGATAAGTGCAAAAGCTATACCGTTTTAAAAATTGCACCGGCTTATCAAACCTTCCACGTAGTTAGGTTTTCGTACTACCATATTTTAATAAAAACAATCACATTTTAGTTAATACAGCGAAACATCTTATTGTAGACGTTAGTCTATGCGTATAATTACTTATCAATGTTTCAGTGCTGCAAACTGTCTAGAGGAAGTCTCCAAATCATTATTTCTCTCCGCATGCCTTGCTTGCACACTGATTTTAAGCTGTTACATTTATGGATTAATTTACGTACTTATTAGAAATACAATCGCAATTTTTATTTGTCATAAGTAACTTCTCTTAATATTGCAGTGCTTTGAAGTACTCAACTTCTTTGATTGCATTGCTTATTCGTTACCACTATTTTGCTTCGGATTCTGCGGCAGCGATCTGTTAGACGTGGTACTAAATTGCAAAACATAATTAGAAATGTACAAGTGTAAGTTGATTAAATGTTTTAGCATGATTTGTTGATTGATGACATATTCTATTCGATACCTTGGGATGGTGACATTCAAACGGCAAAAAATATGTTATTCTTAATGGTGCATTGTTCGAATCCGATGTTAATGAGAATTGGTGATTTTGGCCGTTATTCTAGAGAAATCATTCCTAAAGTATTCAAATATAAGAGTATTAACGGCTTTTAAAGGCCTTATTTTTATTTTCAGACACTTAACACGATTTATTCGACGTTGACATTCTTTGTTCAAACGGCGAAAATGGAATATTAATAAAATTGATTAATTAATTGATAAATAATTAGTTCTGCTTTAAGCGAGAGTATAATGAAATATTGAATATTCAAACCTTTTACGAAAAATATATTATTCATTATTTATTTTTAAAATTTAAATTAATAATTTAATTATATCGCAGAATAAATTCATAATAATTGTAATGCTAACAATCTAAAAAGATCACCTTTATTTTATCATGTGACAAAATGATTTTTAAAAATTCATAATCATAGTTGGTGTTTATGTTTGAGTTTTTCAAAAGTTTAAGCATCATTCTCGTAAAAAAAACACAAACTTTCAGCGTCTTTTTTATTAAATGTCAAAGCGTTTTATCGCAACATTCACATCATAAAAAGTTCATTTTTTGCGGCGTTTGTTCGTTGATTTAATAAAAAGATATAAAACCGCATTAAACTGTTTTAAATTAATTTATAATGTTTTTCATTTTTGTTAAAGTGTTTGCGAGAAGTTTTCCATCATTTAATTGATAAACGTTTATACATTTAATACACTTTGCGCCTAAACAATTAACATTTTTATGTTGTACATGGGTAGGTATAAGAAAGAAATGATTTATTTATTATAAAATATTACAATGGCATAATAAATCATTTGAAACAACGTGACATTATTTTTATCTCAATTTATTGAATTATTATATTTCTGACAGTTAAATTATTCTTTATCAATTAGAATTTATTTAACTCTGCTAGAATTAAATGAGCATTATTGTAATGACAAACCTTAAATAACTAACGCATTGTTATTCTAAATAATTGATTTTAGTTAATATAAATTTTAATCGCAAATAGTTGTTGAAATAATCTAGTCAATTAACATTGCTTATAATATGTTAAATTTGATTAAAATCAATGTAATTTAACGTTAAATTTGTGACTAAAGTGGCAAGTTAATTTTAATCTTAACGCACTAACTTTAAGTCTGTTATCACTCGGGTAGGTTGGAGTAGGTTGATCGTATTGTTTTAATAAAATTAAAATGAAATCCATGTTTCCGCTAAAAAATACATATTAACATTACATTCATATAGCTCTTCTTATAAATTATTCAATACTACGTAAATGTTTTTACTATTACCTTATACAATATGAATTAAATGTTGATAAATGTAGTAATCGTTTTTTGATTGAGTTGAATTTATCTATGGTAGGTATATTGTTACACGTTTAAGTACTGGGATCGATAAATACGACTAATGCCCAAACCTGCATTTGTAATTAATGTATCGAAAATCGTGTCAAACCGAAGATCTGGTGGTATTAGAGGCTGGTTTCCTCTGTTTCGTTTTTAATCTATGTTACAAGTAACCAATTACCACCTTCCTGTATTACAAGAATTGGTATTCAAATAAAAAATAATTTAAAATTGCTGGGTATAAGTGAATTATTATTAAAATAAATTTATTTAACCAAGCTTACACATTTCAAAAATCTTGTCTATACATATACGTGGGCGGTCCCAAAAGCGTTTAGCCTAACATATTTGTAGACAACGCTTTTGAAGTATATGTTGAAAATTTGAAGATGACATGGATAAAAACGGTCAGCGATTGTAATAAAATACTTTCATATGAAAGGGCCAATATGAAGATTGAGTTGGATTATACTTTAGGAGTCTCTGTACCATCGTTATGAACAATAAAATTTTGGATAGCAGAATTAAAACGACGTCGGGCGAGATGTTTAAATAAAATATGCTGTGGTTGACTAATTACGGGGACCACTCCAGAAAATGTGAAAAAAATCGTTAAAGTAGTATTGGACAATCGTCGGTTGGAAGTGAAGGAATTAATAGAAATGACAGGCATTTTAAAAGGCTAGGTATATTATATCTTAATTGATAATTTAGGTATGAAAAATCTAAGATGTTTATATTTATTATAATGTTAACACTTTTATAATTACATTATACAGCAATTTGATAATAGTAATAGCTAAAGTAAAAGAAAATATTTTAAAATATATGCGTAATTTTATTTAAATTTAATTTTTGCATTGAAGAAGCTAAATTGATTTTAAGCCTGTAACATTAAGTTGCTTTTACCTCATAGTTGTTGTTATTTTAATGAAACTAGATTGAATCAATGTTTGTCAACGTAATTATGTAGAGATTATTGCTAAACTTTGTTATTCGATTAGCTTTCCTATACTACAATAGTATATGTATAACGTAACATAGGCATATATATATATATATATATATATATATATATATATGTATATGTATAAAAAATAATTACAATATTATTTATTTAGTTTGACTAATGTGAATTAATTACCAAATTAATTATGTTATATCAATAATAGTAATTAATAATTAATATCTATAATCAAACATTCTATTGTAGGTACATTTAATAACAATTATTTAAATATCGATAATTTGCTGGTAGATAACAGAATAATAAAACACCATTATCGAATAAACAATACGAACCATTATTATGATTAAATGAAAAGTAAACATTATTAAACAATGCAGAAACTATCTAAAATATATATTGTTTCAGTTTAGTAGACATAAAATATATATCTATGTACACTATATGCAATCCACATAATACATAATTTATAGAGATAATTTACAGCTATAGATACATAGATCTGACTATGTAATATGTATTACGTACACATTTAAGGGGTGCAACAGCACACAAACAGCACGTTCATGTTTAACAAACATCGCATACTCTATGCTAGCATTAGATTGGATAATATCAAGTCCATCAACACCAACTGACAATTACTAATATTACAATAGTCTCACATAATATGCATTACATAAACCACCCAAACTGCTGCTCGTTTTTATTTCTCGACATTTGCAATCGCTAATTGATTGATTGATTAAACCGATATTAATACGCTGTGTTTAATCTGCGATGCAATGACATTCAAGATTTATGTGATTCAATTGATTGGTACATTAATGAAATTGGATAAAAGTACAAATTATTTAAACTGTCTCAATGTCTTACTATGATAGGGCATAATTTATTAGCTGCGATTATGGTATCATTTTTTTTCAAAATATTAAAATATAAAAGCTCAGATGACTGATTGAACTCTCATTTTGTATTTTAACACGTTCGCCATCGACTGGCTCATATTTGAGCCATACGATTTTCGTTCCCAGACCACCGACTCATATGTGAAACACAAACACGGTTGTATTCAATACCTCTTATTTTTCCGTTAGGCCTATTACAACAGACTTTATATTTATGGAAGGTCTATGTGAAACTAGGATGGATATATGGTCTTTGGTGGTAACTTCTTGTTTATAGGTTATGTGCAGTTTACATGTGCAGTCCGCAGGTGGATAGAAATGACAACTTTTAATATATATATTTATGGCAAAGTTGAACATAAATTTTCGATTTACAATAATTTCTAATAAGAAAGTGTAAGAATATATGAGTGGCCTATAGGAGCGGAAATAATTTTATATGACGGTAGCGAACGTGTTAAATATAATATATACATTTTATTTACTTTCCTTGTTTTGCACTTAAATATTAAGTACCAAAAATTAACTGATATCTACTTACTAAAATATGTGTATTTAATAAAATTTATGCGAACAAAATACTGTTTTTAAAAGTATGGTTAGCGAAGCATTATGTTACCAATTTTAAAATAACAATATTATAAAATGATTGATGTATGTTGAATTTATTCGTCGTAATTCAAACTTTTATATAAAAAATTTAAAATTAGAGCTTAATTTGATAAGTACTGCGAATTACTACTGCTTATTAAGATGTAAAACCTATCATAATTAATATATTTTATTATTGGCTACGTTAATTATAAAACTCAAATATTGAGTGAAATGTAGCACTAATATTTTGTTGTAACAATTTTACATTTTTTCAACGATTCTTTCAATGTCAACAATTATTTTAGAGTTTGGAATATTGCTTTAAAAAAAAATGTAAAACAATATATAAAAATTTATGGCAGTTTGCCGTCTCTGAGCTGAAATATTTGTAAACCGTCAGCTATACAATTTTAAAGGCAATATTGTAAGCTCGAGAATGGTTAACGCTGAAACTGCAGTCGTTGAAAAAATTTTCATAAATGTGAAACTGTATTTTAGTATATTCTGCTTTAAATTTAGTTTTGATTTAGTTAATGTTGGTGGATTAAACATTTATAAAAATATAAATACGTAATTTTGTGATAAAAAAGAAGATAAATACATATAATTGATAACTAAATACGTACGTTATGTTTTCATGGCAATGTATTATGGTTAAAGGGGTTTATTGCGAAATAGTGCTTCAATATAATGATTATGACTAAATTGGTGATCAGGATTTACCAAACATTATAGAATACGGCAAGTAGCTATATTATATTTCATCTTTCCAAGTAATGTTAACTCTGATTAAACATATATTTTCCATTACTATACCTTTTCCAGCTGTATTTCTGAAAACATCAAATGTATTTTAGATTATAATTCACTAAAATTCATCGAAAACAGTGAAATTCAGTGAATAAACAGTAAAAGCAGTGAAATTCAGTAAAACTGATCGAAAAATGATGGAAAACAGTAAAATTCAGTGAATAAACAGTAAAAACAGTGAAATTCACTAAAATTCATCGAATTTTATCTAGTTGTTATATGAATTTCAGAAAGCATAAAATCTTAAATAGATTTAGTTATTCCGAAACGCAATTGAAGCATTCTGAAATCTAATTGACTCATTCTGAAATACAACTAGAAAAGGTGTAGACTTATCATTATATGATACAAAATAGATTTAAATATGACACTGTTTTTATTCTAATTGGCAAATCAATACGTATATATTATGATATATAAAATAAATAAAAATATATAACAATAAACTCTTCAATTGTAGTAATATGAAACATTCAATTAGTATTTTTGTAAAATCAATTATTAAAGGGAAGTTATGAAAGTGGTATTGACTGCAGCATTGTAATAAGTCCATTAATTTATGGTAGAATGACTATCAAATATTAAACTCGGTTGATTTACCAATATTAAACAATTAATAATTGGCAGGGCGAGATTAATTGACAGGTGAAAATATGTATGACGTATATTGCGCCATTAATATTATATGAAATGTATTTGGCATACAATTTTAATCTATACTAAACAGATTTACGTTGACACGGCACACTGACTTTTCCATTGTGGTGCGTTTTTCTTCGATTGAAAACTATATTTCAACATTATAAAAAGAAAACTTAGAGAAAATATGTTTCGACGATTTACAATTCGTTTCGTTCGAACGCATCAATATGGAAAAGTTTGCAAAAAATCCTTCGTATATTCTACGGATAGCGTTGGTGCAGTAGCGAAATAAATTTCTTTAAAAAAAAATTTAAACAAAAAATTGCACTCATACGCTGAAAAATCAAAGATTGAAGATGGTGGCTGAAACTTTTTTAATCTAAGCGTGTATTTATTAAAAAATCAAATTTAATCGTTGCTTTTTGCGTCGAAAGTGAGGCCCCGAAAAAAGTGTTTGCTTTGAAGCCATCATTAATTTTATGAAGTAAGAAGCAACAAAAAACTTGTGCTTTAAGCATACAATCTACGGCCACCAGCAAAAATTTTAAAACTTTCATTAATCACTTTTATAATATATAGTATACGACCAATCTACATATATATTAATAATAATTTATGGAATACTTTTTCTTGGGGCTGCTTAATTTGCACTCGGTGTCATAATCTAGTGAAGAATTAGGTTATATAATCATTTAAATACATTTTATAAGCAATTGATTTTGTCTATACTGTATTAAGTGATTATTATTGAATTGGTAATCTAAACAATGGAGAAATTCTCATGAGAATTAACTGCTGTGTAACATGGGATTAAATAGAAGTTGAGCGCCCGTTGTTTCGACTCAAAATCGATTGTTTTGTATATACTATATGTTACACTTTTTCTGAAAGGATGAATTCTACTTTATCTGATAAATAACAAGCGTTACAACTGATACTAATAATGTCAACTGCGCTACAAGCACAAAAAAAAGAAATTCGATAAAATTGACAACAAATAAATAAATTTTCACGCAAATAAATAATGCAAGTAAAATTTTTTGTTAATTTTAGAGTAAATAAAACTAAAATGTGCATGAAAATATAGATACGCAGTATTTATACTAAAAGAATACATAATTTTCATGATTTTATGGAAATTTGTAAAAATGTAGATAATAAGATATATACTTTTAGTATCAGATACTGTATCTATATAGGAGTATTTTTTATTAACTAGTTTTTCATGAATTCTGTTTTGTTTTTGCTACCTGTTCTTCTATTTGTCATTTTTTTATATAAATAGTGTAGTTTAAGGAACTTTATACATTGTCCTGATGATGAGTGTATAGTTAAAACGCGTCGATAATCTTTAATATAATAATTTTGTGAGACCTACCTAGTGTATTTATCATTTATTTTGTTGTTTCTATTCTCTTCCTTTCCAATTAAAAGTAAAGTTGGTGGTTTTTTAACAAGTTTATGAATTGGGTTTTATCTTACATTCAATTAGTTGCTATCTTGTTTTTCAAAATTCAATATTTTGCATTAACTTAGTAAATTAGGTATCAATATCAGATAATTTCAGTTATTCAAAGTTATTTTATAAAGTGATTTTCTTTAAATTAGTTAGAAGCAGGACAAAGTATTTATTCTGTTTATTGTAAAAACTAAACTTGAACCCAATTTGTTAAAAAAAAACAAATCTGTAAATCTTAATTGATTCTTATAATTATAATGAATATTATTTATATCTTTTATTGAATATTGCAAAAAAGTGAAAATAATAATTTCATTCCACAAAAGCATTTTTTTAAATTCTAATTGATGATGCTTTGATTGAATGAACAAAGTGTTTATTCAATTTGCAAATAAGTGAGGTGTTTTTATTGATGTGGCTTATAATTAAATGTATATGCAGCAAGCATTCCACAAAAGCAACCGAAAACAATTGCTCAATGCTTTGATTAAATACGCGTATAAAATTATTGAAATTAAAACGTCACAATAATTCACACAGAAATATTGGATCTCGATGAATTTATATTAGTACGCATGTATTTATATTAAAGCTTTTAGAAAATTATTCTATTCTCTTTATTATTTTCATCAACTCTATAAACCTAGCCTGTTATTATTAAAATACTTATGTACTAATACTTGGAATAATTATGGAGTATAAACATAATTAAAGCTAAATAATTTAATCATGCTGTAAAAAGAAAAGTATTACTTAGCAAGAATATGCAAAGAATCTTTTAATTGTCCTTGTTTTCTGGAAGTAAATAAGAAAAGCGCTAAAATGTGAAAGTACGCCCCAAAATGTTGGTGAGACATTTAGTCTTTCGACTACTCTTTGTTTGATCGCACTCTTAATATGCAAACGCCGTTTCTCCCCTACAATAAAAGTGAAATGTTTATTTTCTGNATTACATCCTTGTTTCGGATTGTCAAACTTGGATTATCCAATGCAACGATGACTATATTATACACCCAGCAACATTTGCGAAATATTTAATCTACAATATTAATTTTTTTCTAACAATATATGAAATTGTTAGGGTGCTAACATAAATACAATGATACGCTTTTGGTTTTGAAAATATCTGTTAAGATTAATCCATTTACATGTAAATAAATGTAAATTGAGCAAAATTTGCTACTAATTTTCACTAGTCATGATAAACTATTAAACTATTTATTATTGTCTAAATAGTTTTCATATTTCGTTATTTTTTTATAACAATTCTATAAATAAAATGAGACTCATATGTTTGTATTTATTATAGTGTGAGCACTTTCATAATTAATTATATAATAGTTATAGCTGAAATAAATGAAAATATTTTAAAATATATGCTTATGATTATTTATTATTAAAAATTTTATTTAAATTTAATTTTTACATTGAAGGCGCTAAATAACTAAAAGTGAAATGATTATTTTCTGATTGCATCCTTGTTTCGGATTGTCAAACTTGGATTATCCAATGCAACGATGACTATATTTTACACAGCAACATTTGCAAAATATTTAATCTACAATATTCATTTTTTTTTCTGACAATATATGAAATTGTTAGGGTGCTAACATAAATAGAATGATACGCTTTTGGTTTTGAAAATATCTGTTGAGATTAATCCATTTACATGTAAATAAATGTATATTGAACAAAATGATAACATAACAAAACTAATTTATATGTACATATTAAAAAGTTGTTTGTTGTTTATCACAATCATTTTTTTAATTTTTAGAATCGTCGACGTATATAGTATATTACATTCGCTTCAAATACAAGTTATTAAGTCAGTGAATATTTCATAATTTTGTAGGAGAGCAACTTGTAAAATTAATTAAATTTTTTCACATAGAAATGAATAAAATGTATAATGTCGATGAATGCCACAAAGTTCATTCCACAAACTTTATTAATTAAACTTTCACATGCAGAGTATTCCTGTAGCTGTCGCTGTTATTAATCCTTTCCTATTGCTAAATTAGAAGACAAAAAATTATTTTTTACATTCCTTTTAATGTGCGCATTCAGATTATTTCACTTTTATAACAATACTAATTTCCCAAGTCACACATACCGAGCGCAATTTTGCATAAAACGTAATAAAGACACTTGCAGAGCACGGCACAGAACAGCAGCAGTAGCAGCGAATAGATGGAAACACTTCCTTTTTTCCACTCTCATTTCTTTCTTTCCTGCTTCATCCAATTTCTATGTGTTTTTTCCCTATACTTTACATTTCGTTTTCGCACGTATATGGCGAAGAGATAAATATCTTCCAATCGAAAGAGTACTTTTTCACTGAAAGTTAATCTTTCAGTGGTGAAGCGAACGACGACGTCAAGATGGTTTCAGGCTTAATCTCGTTGCCTGTTCGCCGACGAACAAGAACAAGACCTATGCTTTTTTATTTAGTAATAGTAATACGTATAGATACATATAAATATATCGCCTTGACATGTTACTTTTCAACTGCGCCCGAATCAATCTACTTTTTACTACTACGACATTTATATTACGAAACATCCAAATTTATATGACATTTACACTAATTCGGTTTTTTTATGGTTGCAGATGTGGTCAAGAAACTCGTGTCATTCCTCGTTTACTACAATTACGCTATCACTGGTTGAAGAGCGAAAAGGAATCGGTTCGATTGGAACAAGCTGGTGTTAGTAAAGCCGTATTGGATTCGGCAATTGCCGCGTTTAGTTTGGAAATTATTGCAAAGCATGGTGAACCGGCGCCGCGGCTTTGTAACAAGGATCCATTAACAATAAAAATGGGTATGGATTATTGCTTTTCATACAAGTTATGATTAAATCTAAACATTTATGAAATTGCCTGAAAAAGATATTTTTTAGCTATTTAGTAAAGGAGTAATTCTTGATTTACTTTTATATTCTTTGATTTGCATATAAAACTAAAGGAAAATCCATTAATGGCCAGGTCGACCTGTCCAGCTCCCCATTGATGAACTTACATGTAAATTTTGTATAAAATATGTTATAATTTTTATAAATCTACTATAGCTTTGATGATGTTGAAAGGCGAAACTGCAGTCAATAATTATATAGGAGTATAGGGAGTATATAATAAGCTACTATCATTCTTTAACTCATGAAGTTAACCGCAAATCCTAAAACAGTGCCAACCGAAAGTCACTAAATTCATATTAAATATAAAAAACCAGAGTCATAGAATTGGGGTTAGATCATAGTAACAAATAATTGTCAAACTCACAGTAACGAGTCAAAAATTTCCAATTTGGTTTGACAATTATTTGCCAACTTCGTTAACAATGGGTCACGCTAGTATGCAAATAAAAGAATATAAAACTAAACCAAGAATTGCTCCTTTACCAAATAATAAAAAGATTTATCAAGTAATAACTTCTTCAATTAACTATATTAAGACTAAATATCTTGAATTGAAACAAAAACATTGAGATAAATGTTAACGAATTTGGCTGTGGTTTAGTCTATTTATTGCAATTTAGTATTCTTGAATTACTTAAAAATATTTCTGGCTTATAGTTTTAAGACCGTCATCTCAGGGTGCATTTTTAATCATTATAGACATATTTCATAATCACTCTGCCAGAAACTGATCTTTAATTTAATTGAACCGGACGCAATCAATCATTTAATATAAATCATTAAAACCACACCGCAGTGCAATCGTATAGTTTGATCGTTATTAAAATTAAATACTGCAACGTTTTAATTTAGAAAATCATTATTTAACATTAACGATGATTTAATGCTGAAAAACAACATAAATTTGAAACTTTTCATTGAAACCGCAAACTAAATAGCAACTTTATTACAATGCACTGAAATTATTTTGTTTAATAGGGAAAATAATTTTATTACAATAACAGCTTAATCTCCGCCGGCAGCGAAAAGAAAAAGCGAGTCAATTTACATGAAATATGACAGAAACATTTTCACTCAAAAGAAACTGTTTCTTCTCAAATATAAAAAACATTTACATAAACACATTTAATGTACATAGCAATACAACAAGCTGTAAATTGAATTAACCATATTTGTTTGATGCAAAGAAACATTGTTGCAAATTGCGTTTTAACATAAATACAATAACATTTTACACACTGACAGTTAATATGAAAGCTAAAGTTAACTTAGTTACTAAATATAACTTTTCGCACAATAATAAACACATACTCTTTCATACAATATTTATTAAACAAATAAAATTATAACCGCATGTATATTAAATCTGTTTGTGTAATGTTTAAATGTTTAACTGAATAATGTGTGTGTGTGCTTTTTTCATTTCATGAAAATAAATGAAAAATGCAAATTTTAATAAATCCAATTAACAATTCAAGTTTATAAATGATGTGGGAATGAGTAATTCAATTGTAAAGTGTATTGTGTTTTAGGCACATACGTTGTCGAGCTATTTCCGAATGCAAAATTCATCTTTATGACACGTGATGGACGTGCAACAGTTCATTCCATTATCTCTCGTCAAGTTACCATCACCGGGTTCGATCTAACGAGCTATAGACAATGTTTGAAAAAGTGGAATAGTGCAGTGGAGGCAATGAACATTCAGTGCAAAGAACTTGGCACGAAAAAGTGCCTACGAGTCCCCTACGAACAATTAGTGCTGCATCCGCGCACCTGGATGGAGAAAATACTTAGATTTCTCGACGTGCCGTGGAACGATTCCGTACTACATCATCAGGATTTCATCAACAATGGCATTCGCTTAAGCAAGTACGTACGAACATATACTATATCATTTATTAACTCTCGCTGCTCCGGTTTCGTTTTCTATTTAATTAAATGTGTGCTTGTTTTTCTTGCTCTCTATTCGGCGGCGCATTCTTTCTCTTCGGGGATTTCAATAGGGAAAAATGCGTAAGGAGAGGAAAAGTACAATCACATTGCATTATTCGGCAAATAACCAACGAGCTTCTATCATGCATATTGTATGAAGCGCGCGTTAAGGTTTATTTTCTTTACTTTCCTTTTTCTTATTTTTCTCTCCGGTACCAGCGCTTTCAATTCAAAAGCTCTACATACATATATACAGTGATTATACTTTAATTATACCCAAGAATATCTACTTTACATTGCACAATCAAATTTAAACATATTATTTGTTATTTATTCAAGCATTTTTCCAACAAACTATATAGTACTTATATGCAGTGGTGTACTGGATCAATGATTTTCAACCGTAAGAATATTGTGTCGGTCCGCGGAAATATAAGATATCACATTGTATTACGTAAATTTCATATTTAAAGGGTGGTTATTGTTTTTTTAGCTTATTTATAGGTATAAATTAAATCTGTCGTACAAAAATTTATCAATACGTTCAGGTGCGTGAATAAAAAAAGTTTAAGAAGCACTGCTTTGGATTGTAGTTCCGGGATTTCTTTTTTCGGAGACAACGTGTTCCGGAATTGTATCATATTATGATTATCTATTTTTAACATCAAAAGATACGCAAGTTTATATAGAATTGAGAGAAAAGCTCAACATTTGTACCATTTTCTCTAAATGTATGCATTTTTAATAGAAAATTCTTGAAAGGGTTAGTAGTTGGTAACAATTGAATGCGATTCGTTTCGAATATATATAAATTTATGAAAAAAAAAAAAAATCATTTATACACTTTTTGTGCTAAACCACTTTCTATTATTTTTGATGCCTCTTTTTTAAACAATTAAAAATATAGTTGTTCTATTTTATACGAAAACTGCAGGAAAATGACTCGAACGAACTGTGAATTCTTACACAATTATCAGCCGAAATTTGTGAAATTACCTCATATACAATTATCTTTTTAGCAAAAATATCAAGAAGAATGCTTGTAAATGCGAAAAAAAACATTGTAGTAAAACATTTTTTGTTTAATAACAATACGTTTCGTTAAAACATTCTTTAAAAGTACACCAGTGTTTATATGAATCGTTACTTTCAGTTACTATAAATAAAGAATTCTGTTTGATTTGTAAAATGCGTACTAAATCTGAGCCAATTTTGCCGCAAAAATATGAATAATCTGTTTGAAAGCTTTTTTTATATTAAATAAACAGTAAAGAATCAAGTAGCATTTGGAGAAACTAATTGGTTACTTTACTACTATCTATTTTATGTGTGCTCAGAATTAAAAGTGTTGTAGAGATTTTTATATTAAATTTGCAGGTAAATACTAAAACCTTGCACAATCTTTTTGTTAAAACTAGTTAACGCTGTGTGCGGAGATTAGAATTATAGTAGCTTTAAATGAAATATGTTTGAAGCGAAAAGATGCAAACAAAAAGTTTGATAATGTAGCATAGAATATCAAAGAAAACACATTCTTTGTTTGACGTAAATAACAGCAACGAAAACAAAAACGTAGACGAAAAAAGGTATTTCATTTACGAAGAAAATGAATGAATAAGAAATGCTTCCATTTACTAAATAATTACTAATGATGCTTCAACATTGCGCGCGCTCTATTCCACGTAGTAAAAAAAACGATAATATAATGAAGTTTGCATGCTTCCATGTAATAAAATTGATATAACTTCTTCTCGATGTTGTTTGTGTGAATGTGTGTATGTATTATATGTATAGAGAAAAAAAACACAGAAACACAACCGACGAAAAATAAATGGAAATACATTCGTTCTTCGAGTGCAAACTCTCAACAACAAAAATGAAAACACGACACTATACAAACGTCTTGCTATTAATTATATGGTGGTGGAGATTATAAATGTGTTGGTGTCATTGCTCGTAATAGAAAAATATTTTTAAAATGTTTCAACTACATTCGAGTAAATTATTTTCCCATTTCAGCGTGAAATTTGCTGACATCGATAAATTAATTTCATAAAATTACTATACTTAAACCATATGATTTATAATAAGGCATTAATGTCTTAACTAATAATGTGGTACTATAATACATTAGTTAATTAACATAAATTCAACGATAATTATATAGGTAATTAACTCGGCAGCATTACATTAGGCAATTTTTCATTTCTAGGCTAGTTATTTCGATGAAATATAAGAATGTTTTTGCCATAAAATCATTTTTATAGTAAAGAAACATTTTTTTGACGATAAAAACGTCTCGGAAAGTTTTACCAAGGTAGATTTATGGATGATTTACTGAATTTTTATCCTACAAATAAATTGATTCTTAGCTAAAACTAAAATTTGCTGAAAAGTTAAAAATGCCATGAAAAATGTGGCTTGATATTTCAAGCATTTACAATACTGCAACCAAGTATTTTATAAAAGAACATTAAACTATTTTATTAAAATTTATTACACGCAGTGAACAAAGAGTAGAAATTATAAATTTGAATCTATAGAATGTTGCAATAACAATACTGCAAAGTGGAAATTATGATTTTTTTCAACCAATATTATTACACGATTTTACTATATGCATAATGTTATCTTTATTCTTTAGCTTTATTATTTTGAGAGAGGTTTTTATCTGCGCCTAGAGCACTAGCACACATTTTACTTACATAAAAATTTCAAAAGGGATTTTACATGATTTCGGATGGTGGAATCACCCGGAAAGCTTTCTATTACTTCCTTAAAACATCATACAATATTTATCATGTCAAAACCAACGCGAAACTCAATTGTGTGATTGTGCAATACTCGCACAACCTTAAATTCCACTATCTCTCTCTCGGCTCTCCTTGTGATAAAAGTAACGTCATGTTGCAATTATTAAAAATGGAGGCACATAATAAAGAAATAACCGGTCAATATGAATAATATTCGCATTTCTTTGTTAAATATTAATAATATTAATAATAAACACTTAATTATTATATTTACCGGTAAGTAATAATATACGAAAATTGGTATATATAATTAAACCAATTCATTGTTATCTTGAATATTAAATTTTATACTGACAATATTTATTGAAAAATAGAGAAATTATCAGAAATACCAGTGATTGCAGGTTAGGTTATATGAAAGAATAGAGCTTTATTCGGTTAAGTTAAAACCCATGTACTGCCCAGGAGATGATTTAGGTTCGGTCAAAATAGAATGTGTGTCTTAGGTTAAGTTAAAAGAGAAGAATAGTAGTGTTCGGTTAGTTTATTATTATACAAAATAAAACGATAGGATAAAAATACATGTATGTACCAGGCTTCGTAGAAAATTATTAATTCTTGTTGGTAAATATAATAGTAATAGTGAATCACACAGAAAGCTTTTTATTACTTCCTTAAAACATTATACAATATTTATCATGTCAAAACCAATGTGAAACCCAATTGTGCGATTGTGCAATACTCGCACAACGTTAAATTCCACTATCTCTCTCTCTAGGCTCTCCTTGTGATAAAAGTAATGTCATGTTGCAATTATTAAAAATGGAGGCACATAATAAAGAAAAGTTGTCTGAACTAAAATAATAAAGTTTGAAATGGGATGGCGGCGTGCTCGCGTCGTTAATGATTATAAAACAAATGTTTGCAATTCATGAAATTTCGAATAGAGATTAAAGGGGGTGAATTGTATTATGTACGAATGGAATGTTCGAAACGACCCTAAAACCTAACAATGGAATAGACACTTATTCTATAAGGTTTGAGATGGATTGGCTTTTCTCAGCTGACAAGTATTGATGCATACATTTCGTATCAAATTTAAATGTTTCTCTTAACGCTCACGCGAACACTAAAAATCTCTGCTACATTTTCCAACTCTTTACAAGAAGTAGATATTGTGAAAAAATACAATCAATCTGAAAAACAACACTATGTTAATCTATTTCAATTTGTAATTAATCATTTAATTGAATTGAATTGAAATGCCTATCCGAAAATGTGTATCATTTTTTAAAATTTTAAAAATAGCGAATTAATTGAATTTTGCATATCAAGCATACACTTCCCGGCTTTTTATAATTGAATTATCGATCTTGTTAGCTGTAATAAAAAATAATTTGATGTTTTTGTTGTTTAATTAACTGCTAGTTTTTACTCGTTTCAAAACAAAAATCAATGATGTAATAATGCTTGTTTTTTTCTGTTTGTTTGTTTAATTTAGAGTGGAACGTTCCTCTGACCAAGTGATTAAACCTGTCAATCTGGAAGCGCTGAGCAAATGGGTTGGAAAGATTCCAGACGATGTTGTCAAAGATATGGCGAATATAGCGCCAATGCTATCAGTTTTAGGTTACGATCCGTACGCGAATCCGCCAAATTATGGGAAGCCGGACGCCGAGGTCGCAAACAACACGCGCGACATACAACGAAACAGCGATGCATGGGAGCGCAAGGCGAAAGAGATGTTTAACGTTAAATTTGGGGATGCCGACGGCGATGCGATGATGGAGAAGGAACCAACGACATACAGTCCAAATAATGGCACATGATACGTGATGTCATTTAGCGTCTTCTAATGTGGGATCAATTTATTTTTCATGTTCTTGTATTGATTATATATTTGTAAAATATGCTTAAAATTGTGATTAATTTTAGTAATGTATAAAGACTTAAGATACGCGTCAATGTTGATGTTGATGCATGAAGACATATCGCAAATGTAACTGTTATAATTTATTTCTCTCATTATTAAGCGCGCGCTCTGGTTGTTGTTTTTTTATCCTTCTACTGATTATTCCAATTCCAATTGAAGATCTTAGATTTCCTCGCTTAATCTAAAATCTTTAATTCAACATCACATTCTTGATTAATTTAAGAATTAAGAAAAGCTATTTATAAATTCTGTTAAATTTTAAATGATGGTAATATTTATATATATTTAATGTTATTATTATTATCTAATTAGATAATCCTTGTAATAAGGCCAGTTGTCATTTTGTTACAAAATCCTATAAGATGTAAGTAAAATTGATGTACTTTTTATCGAGAAATTCGAAAGTATTGGCAGCAAAATAAAATATTATTTTTAATTGCGATATTTTTATTTTTCCACCCGATATATTTGTATTTTATATTTTTGCAATAAACAACGATTTCCAATGAAAATGTTTATCACAAAGTAAAAAACGTTTTTATGCTATCAAATTTATATTTTGTGACAATTTTTGTGAATAAATTCATTTATTCTCAAAACATATTCATTAAAAATATGCATTATTAACACAAAATCATCGAAATATTTTTATATCAATAAAAAAATAAAAAATAGTGAAAATCTACTAGTTAGATGTTACGGTTAAAATTATTAATCTGTTCTTGTTAATAATAACCGTCCAGTATTAATAATATTCGCATTTCTTCGCATGATAAACAAATAATTATTATATTTACCGGTAAGTACAAATATACGAAAATAATTATATATAATTAAACCAAATCGTTGTTATTTTGAATATTAAATTTTATACTGACAATATCTATTGAAAAATAGAAAAATTGTCAAAAATACCAGTGATTGCAGGTTCGCAAGAGCATTACGTTAGGTTAAGGCAGACTGTGTGTATATGTGATAGGTTATGTTAGATGAAAGAATAGAGCTTCATTCGGTTAAGTTAAGTTAAGACCTATTTACTGTCCAGTAGATGATTTAGGTCAGGTGAAAAAAGAGTGTACGTCTTAGGTTAGGCTAATTGTAAGAGAGAAGAATAGTGTTAGGTTAGTGTATTAGAAAATATACCGATAAGATAAAAATACATGTATGTACCAAGCGTCGTGGAAAATTATTAATACTTATTGGTAACTATAATAGTAACGTTAATATTTACCAAAACTCACGTTTATTATTAATACTAACTTGTTTTATTAATAAGTACAGATTTGTCACTAACCGTAACATAGATATGGGAATTCCATCAAGAAAACAATGAGATCTTAGAGTATAAAAGGTTTAAAAACTTTTCACTTAAATTATTTTTATTTTATTTAATCAAAGCAACTTTTATTCTTCCGTCCAACTAACATTATCTTTAAAATCGTTCGTTTTGTATACCGTGTAGGTAGGGTCAATATAGTTAAATTAAATTAATTAACAGCAAATTCCTTAGGCCTTCAAGGGCATTGCTGGCATTATTGAAGAATTTCACACCTTCACTAATCTTACATTGTTTAGATATTCATTAACTCACCATTAACTAAACAAACTTACCGCGCTCGCAAAAACCCAAATCCTTCAAATTGTTATTTATGCGTTGCAATATCCCCTTCACCGAGCAAACTAAATTAAGTGGAAAAACAAAATTGTTGTGTGTGTGTATTAGGGGCGAAACGATAAATTTCATCGTTAATAAATAAGTTTAAGCAAACCAAACAATTACACATTTAAGATGTGCACAATTTGTTTCTCGGTGCAGCGACGACGAAATAATCATAATATAAATATGGGAAGAAGCAAGAACTTCTTAATCCAGAAAGTTGTGGAAGCGTAAAAGGAATTTTTCATCTGGCATATGTAAAGAAAAATAATGTGTGCACTTTATCATTGCAATATTTCGTTTCGAAAATGGGCACTTAAGAGCTGCTTATAAAATAATTCATTTCTTCTTTCTTTGCTGAAGCGTTTTTTTCCAATGTGTGTATAATGTGGACTGTAACAGACACAACTTTCACAACCGACCAAGAAAATTTATGCATTTAATTTATTAGTACAACGTTACTTTGTCTTTTACACGTAATTTATTAAGTTATCGACAATGCATTACATTATTGAACAAACTATTTTAATTAGGTCTCTACGTTAAATAATAATCATTTGTAAAACTTATGGTATTTTCACACCTGGTAAATCAATTTTTCCATATTACAAGTAATTGTACAATAAATTTCAATCAAGCAAATTCTCGATTAATTAATGGTCTTGCCAAATTTGAATTGTTGAATTTTTGTATTTATATGCGAAACTAAGTTGTGTACAAAAAATCCTATATAAATATTTACATATCGTCATATATATGTTATATTTTCTGACATAATACTCCTTAAATGCTCTAATCTTTGTTGTTTTTGTATTAAACTTTACCGGATTTGATTTTGTTAAAAACTTTGATGCTCAGATCTGTTAGGCATTTAATATTTCTGTCGTTTTTATCACAGGTAGTACCAAATTACAACGGGTATGAGTAATATATTTATTGTCATGACTGATGCTTATGTTTTGATGATTCTTTGTAATAATCGTATGCATATGTTGTCTGTTTCAGAGGGGTAGAATAGGAGCAATAAGTATGCGCAATTCGCTGATATGAGGTCACATGATTGCAAATGGAATATACAACACATGAACCTTATAATTTTTTTTATGCTCTAAAGATTAGTTTTAATCATTTTGGCCAATTCATGTGCAATAATCCATTCCATGTTTATGTTTTGGTGACTTTTTGTGATGGTTGTATGCATATTTTTACAATTTTAAGAGTAGTAGAATCCGAACAATAATTATGCGCAATTCTGGAATATGTGGTGTACTTTATTGCAAATGTGATATACCACACATGAACTTTATAATCCTTTTTTATGTCCTAAACATTAGCTTTAAATATTTTAGTTCAAACAGCAATTACGATTGACATTCACGCTAATAAACATTTTCAGATCTAACATAACATTCCAAAAGGAACAAATTAAGAATATTAATAGTATTAATTAAATACATTTAATAAAAAGCTATTCGGAAATGAAATAAGTTAGACTCCGCACGCATAGTTATTGAAGCGAGATAAAACTTGCATGAAAAAAGTATTGGCAAATATCGCTTCTATTAATTGCACTAAAATGAAAATTAAACATTAGGTAAAACAAGGAACTTAAATTAAATCAATACTTATAAACGTCGTAATGGAATTGAACAATTCATTTAATTTGTTTTTTGTTCGATTAGCTTTATTGCTTCGATTGATATGCGCAACTCAGTAGATTACAAAGAAACATTACATTGTTGCGATCATTAACGAATTATGTGAAATTGATCCAATAAGAAATATCACAAGTAACATAATATTCTGCAATGTTATTAATAACTGATTAATATTGTTATTGTACAAATTGATCTAGATACAAAAGTATCAAAGAGAAAATTTGGGTAACAAAATTGCATTAGAATCTTATAGAAAATATTTATAATCAATTTTATTTTATCGAAAAATAGGTTGTATCGTTATATTACATTATATCTATATACATATATTTTTTATATGCAATAATAAATGTTAATATTTTATATCTTTCTCTGCCAATTAAAGTATTCAACAAAATTTGCATGAAAGGCCGCGGTCAGTTAGTGAATTATAAATATAGACATGATTTTGAGTAAGTAC
>JARJDW010002107.1:0-69230 GCA_030264715.1 Adinopsis sp. GC000173
ATCCCACAAATAAACCAATATTAATGATAAGAATGTAGTGCCGAATTATAAACATTGAAGTATTCAAAGATGTATTCGAATGCAGATGAATTGCGTAGCAGAATGCAGCTATACATCTGGGGATTGTGGAATGGCGCAGATTTGATCATTTGGGAACAAATGTTTATAACCGGCTTTAACTTCTTAAAGTTTTCTAGGCAACTCGTATAGCACCCAACGACTAAGCGAGAAACGGAAGGCATCTCACCAATAAACTAATATTAATCCTTAATTAAGAAATGTTTAAAATTTTAGCATATTTTTTAGAAGAGAATTTTTAAATGCCTTTTTGGAAGATATTATTTCAAAATTGCAATCAGAGTAAAAATGTTGCTTTACAAAACATTTTAATGTCACTCTTTTATTAAACAATTAGCGGTAGTTAGTAAATCTTGAAATAAAAACTATATTTACAATTTCGACGTGACTTGTAGGCATGTTAAGAAAAAGAATTTTAATTGAAAATATCCATTTAGATTCGCAAATTACAACACCACTCGACACGTAAACTCTAAGCAAATAATAAATTATTCCTGTTGTATGTGCTGACAGGCAATAAATTTCTAAATTTTCCGCCGATACATACAACTGTTACTCCGCCGCATTTTTCCATCTGTATATACATAGAATAATCGTACAAGGAAATCAACTTCGTATGGAAGCGAAGCCGAACATACACTTCAATTGTTTCACGCATAATACGCTCGTACAATACAATCAACAATTAATCGTAATGAATGCGCATTAATTAATCGACTTCTTGCAGCATCTTTCCACATATATAATACATACACACGCATTAAGACACGTGACCGCACATACAATGGAAAATCAATTTTGTTGCAACATTGCAATAATTAATCTGCATGCAAATTTTTTTAGGCATCTAGCCGAGCAAATTATGTCACATTTTATGCAACAACAAGGAGAAGGAAACTGCGAATGGGAGCGCAACATTTCCACTTTCACGCCGCTGGACGCCGCTTGTGCAAAACGCCAAAAAAGTCCGTTTTTGTTCAATCGCATATATGCGGGGTCCGAATTTTTCGTATTCTTTTTGGCGAATTGACAATGCAATTCTATTGTGTGGCAGCTTTTAGGCGGTCGTAATTATGCGGACTTGGCACTTATTAGCTCGAATTACGCGCGTATAGAAAGGAAAGTGACTTCCCTCCCGTTTCATTTGATTTGAGCACATCACAAAGTTAACATCGAACAAATTTGTCGCTGAGACCAAAGGGAAAAAAACGCCACCGTGTCGCGATGTTGTTCCAAATTGTCAGTGTGGTCCTGCTCGTCCTTGTTTCGCTGGTCCTTGCCAAGCTGGAAACCGTGCGTAAGTAGATTTTAATTATTGTCGCAAACACAATTCCGCGTTACGATCGAGATGAAAACACACACACATGGATGACGATGTCTTTATCTATCACTCTCACTTTCACCCGAACGATTGTCGCATCGATTAAATGTAAATGAGCGATTCGGCGTTTTTTTTGCGTCGAGCGGATAAATAATGGAAAGTTTTTGAACGGTTTGTTTGTTGGAGGCTGATGAATCTACACCGACTACGTGCATTTTGTGCTGTTAGTATGCAAAAATGAAAATAAAAGTGAAATTAAGTTTGCTTTAAAATAGAGATTTTTTTTTGTTTTTTACAAACTATTTAGTGATATATTTTTTAAGACACTTATTAGGTTTTTTATTTGGGGAAATTAATGAGCAATTTGTTGTTTTTATATTGAACAGATAAATAATGGAAAGTTTGTTAATTATTTATTTATCTGATGCTACGTCTAACTACATTATGGTGGAATAGAGATTTTTTTTGTATCGAAATGTTTTTATACTTGCTAAGATTTTTTGCTTGGTGAAATTTAATGCTTTATTGCAGTTGTTTTATAGAAATTCTAACGACATTTTAGATTATTGTTTGCAAAGTATGTAAGGAGGTGTTTACTTTTGATCTTAAAATGGATTTGTTTGATTCTGAAGATTAAGGATTACCGTCCCATTCTATTGCAATAAAAATATGTAGAAATCAAAATTACTAAAATGTTAAGACAAAGATACCTTTTAAGAACTTTGTTGCTTAGTGAAATTTAGTTATTTATTGCAGTTTTTTGGTAGTATTATAATTTGAACAACATATTGGATTATTGTGTGTAAAGGAGGTGGACAATTTTGATTTATAATTTGATTTGTTTGAGTCTGAAAACTAATGATTACTGTCCTATTCCATTCGAATTGTATTTTGTGGAAATCTAAATAACTAAACTGTTGTGGCAATTATAACTTATTAGCTTTCAAACTTAATAATAATTCCTGATAATTTTTAAAAACTTGGTTGCCGTATGAAATTTGTTATAAGGTAACTATTGTTTAAATAGAATATATCACTAAATAAACGACTTCAAGGTGGAATCACTCTAATATACAATATATTTAATTAATGAACTCATCAATTTTACATGCCAAAAATGCACATTAGCTAAATATATTAAATATTGAAAGTGAAACCACCTTGAGATTATTTAATTTATTTTAACTTAATAATTGTTGTTCAAATAGTAAGTCTATTATCGTAAGAGTCTGAGGTAGGTCGTATAATCCTCTACCTTTTAAATAACAAGGATGCAAATTATTTAACTTTACTAGCACTAACAATAAATTGTTGTCACAAATTTTAGCTACTAGATATAAAAAACAAAATAATTAAAATTTTATATTGAGATCATAATTTAGATAATTTTTCAGTAGTGCCTATAATTTGCTTAATTTCAGTTCATAAATGAATAATTGTTTGAAGTTTGTTATTTCATTTAAACAACAACTAATATAGTAATTATAAATAAATAGTTTAATTTAATGACAATGTTGCATAATTTTTCGGCAATCATTAGATACTCTAAAATTAAGTTATTATCTCTACATTGCAATCTATTAGTTTCCTTGAGCTCTGATGTTTAAATCAGCACCATACCCAACAAAACAATTTATTCAAATGAGTAAATGCATCAAGGCAACTCTGAAAATTCATAATGTCTTAGACGAATTTTTTTAGATGAAATTTATGCTAAATTATTTATCTTGATGTAACCAAATACATACAAAATAACAAACGACGTTAAATAATAGATAACGCTATTTCAATTAAACTGCGCCTTGAACCATTTTTTTGCTGAAAATGCATCTTGCATAATGCAAATTATAAAATAATAATTTTATCATTCATCTCTATTAATGAGCGAATAGAAACATAATTGGACGCGGGTTGCTGTACTGCATGACAATCGCAAACGCGCACGACTAAAAAAATATTATAGATATATCTACGAGTATTATAATATTTTGTAACAATAGTGGTAGTTTATTATAGCTGTTGTTTATTTTTTCAACAAAACTCGATTAAGAAAATTGGTACAATGTCCTTTACAACATATTTAACCTTGAGCGCACCATCACAAGCTTTTATTTTGTAATTAAAGTTTGATTTAATATAATAAGCTGCCGCTACATTCAATGATAAACGCATACAATTCAAATGCAACAACGCCCCTCTTTAATGATTTATTATTATAAAAGTTATGTCTAATGCCTTGGCGCAAGGTGACAAACCGCTAAATAATTGTTTAAAAAGTTTAACATAAATTAAGCGCAACAAAAATGTTAGTAGGTCGGTATTTGACGAAATTCTTGCACATCGAAAAAGATTTGCTTGTTGTATTGATAGACTAAATTAGCAATGATGATGCAGTTTTCTTATTGCTAGGCATAAAAAAACTATTTTAACTTTTACTGCTTTTGTCTAAATTTATTGTTTTTATATATGCTAGACGGAATTAACTTACAACAATGCATAATATTTCAATATATTATCAAGTTTTAACATCTAATAGATCTACATGTTGAAAAATTCTCCTATCTTAAATTTATAACAACTTAATTAACATTTGATAATAAAAAATCTAAATGACTTAATGCTAAGTTACAAAAGTTTTGCTGGAGCAATAAATTTTATGATGCAAAATCGATAATTCCATTACGCTAGATTTATTGAATTTATTGGTTTTGAAGCTTAGCGATGTGTCTTTATAGATGCATTGCCTATTGCATAAATTGCTGCGATGAAGAAAACTTACTCATATTCTCGCTTCATTGTACTTACTGTGCTCAAGCGTGCTTCTTTTATTTTCTTAGATTGCAAAATGTCTAGAGTGCATGAGATTTTCCAATACTTTATGCAACACTAATTTATCGCCTTAAGTAGCTAATGCATTGCAACTATACATTTCAACTATATAATTAAAAACATAGAAACCAATAAACTAATTGTTTTGGTAGAGTGGAGGCATAGCTTGAACGAATTCGCACAGCAAACAATTCATAACTATTATATGTGTGAATGTGGAACCTTGAAATTAGTGAATTTTATGACATTTTTCATTATTATCTGAAAAATAATTTTAAATTCACATTTTTAGTAATAAAGTCATCAAGTTTTATTTGAAATGATAATGTAAACTCTATTTTAAGTACTGATTAATATTTAGCTATTTAGTATTATTTTCATTTAAAGCAGAAATGCACAGATTTTGGGAAAGCATGAAGTTGTTAATGCTATTAGGTGGGTTACAAAAATTGCTACAATTAATTCTTTGTATCCATTTTAAAATGTATATTAATTAGAATAAAGGCAAACATTTAGAGGAATATTGAAACGTAATCAGACAATATAAAAATTGTTACTTTATATTATATTTAATAACAACAAATACAGAAAAATTTTACTTTATTCCTTATGCTATCGAAAAACGATCGAGAATATTTTAAAAGTTAGAGAAGAAAGTGTTACTAAATCAACATTCGATTCGATTACATAAACGCGCAACCATTCATACACAACCGTAACGTAATATGCATATATGTTTACAGCTCCCTATGTAAAGCAGTGTCACGACGGCGACCCAGAGCTGAACAAATGCTTCATCGAAGCGCTGCACCACCTCCAGCCGTACCTGGCGAAAGGTATCTCCGAGATCGAGCTGCCGCCCGTCGAACCGTTCCGCATGGACGAGCTGTCGCTGTCGTTGACGTCCGGCCCCAACGGGTACAAAGTCACGCTGTCCGAGATCGACGTGTTCGGCGCGAGCAACTACACAGTTACCAAGATTAAGTATTATGAACTAGATTATTAGCGTTGGTGTGTGTATTTTTAATGCGTTGTTGTTGCTTGGCATGCAGATTGAGCGAAAATGGGAAGCCGTTCGAGGCGCGCGTCAAGATGCCCGAATTGAGGCTGGCGTCAAGATATAAGAGTAGTGGTGTTTTGCTGATCATTCCGGCGAGTGGAAATGGAACCTTCCACGGCAAATTTCGTAAATGATAGTCAAACTATGGAGAGCAATTGAGTTTACCAAATATTAAATGACAAATAATGTCTACAATCAACGATTATTTTGGCATTTTTATGTTAAAACTGTTATTCTTAAAACAACAGTTAAATGTCAAATAATTTACTATAGTTTTTAGCTCGAGCTGCGATATTTTTTTAAAAGTTTTTTGAAAATTTAATGCAAATATTAAAAGACAAATATTCGCTAAGTATGTTGGGAGTAAACAACTAATTTTAATTAATATTAATTAATATTAAACCATCACAATTAAATAATTATGTATATTGAAATTGCTAAAGCTATAAATTTATTATGATTACAATAATTTAACAAAAAATTATTAATGAAAAATTATTGAAACTAATTACTAACATGGTTCCTCAAGTGAATGCAACGCATTTCTTACAATTTATTATAATTACTACAGGCGTAAAAGTTTTATAGATTTTTAGTAGTAGTTTTTAATTATGATTATTAAAAATACGAAAAAGTATATAAATCTTATACTTACTTTAAAGTATTACATTGTAACTAAAGACGATAGTATTATTTCAAAAGGCAGATATTTTTAATCTTTTTAGTTGTTGTTTTATTGTGAAAAAGAATTGTAGACAATTGTGTGGGTGCAAGTTGAACTGTTCACTTGCTCCTATCTGGTAAAAAAGGTTTTTGTAGATATTAGCTATTTTCAAACATTTAGATTATAGATTCTTGGACTTCACCATATTTATTAATTTTATAAAATTTTAAGACTAATACTGCAATTTGTAGCAACTACTTATGAGAACAATGTAACATAATTTATTGATAATTTTGGGAAATTCTCAAACATTCTATTTAAAAATAATTAAAAACTATAAATGCAAAGTAGTATTGCCAAATAATTGTTTCGAAAGTTATAAAGCTACAAATTTACAAGTACTAATATTAATTCGAAAATGGATATGTGACAATATTTACTTCCAAATTGAAATTTCGAAGTTTAATATTTGTATTCATAGTGTGACTAAAGCCATTGCATATTTGGTTGATTCAATAACATCTCTCCCTTGACAAACAACTCAATAAATCTTAACTTCTTTATATAGAGGACGTGACTGCCGTTGTGAAAGGCACAGTTAGCATTAGCACCAAAGATGATCAAAAATTCATGCACGTCGATAGTCTTCTGGTGGATGTAGACATGAAGCATGTACGAATGGGCGTCAAAGACGTTTACAGAAACAATAGAATTATTGGTAAACCGTACAATATATAATAGTGTAACCGCATTCTTAATCACACGCATATACGATGCTTCTTTTAGGCGAAGCGATGAATCTTTTCCTACGAGAGAATGGACAGGAGGTACTCAAGGCGATGTTGCCGCAGTTGCGACGCAAATTGTCCAATCTATTCCAGAGCATAGCGAACCAACTACTGACACATCTACCCATCGATCTATTCTACGTTCCATCTTCATAAAAAACTATTTATGTATAGGTTTTTAGTATATAGTGTAAAAAACACGTAATTTTTTATTTTATTGACGATAATAATAATAATAATAAATACAGTAAATATTGTTGTTCAATGATTTAAACACTCGAAATGTGAAAGTGTTTGCTAGAAAAAGTAAAATTTGCTGCTTTTGTTGAGATTACATAAAATATTTAGGAGGACTAAGCTATGTAAATTTGAATAATACACTCCTAGTCTGGCCGACGACAAATGTCTTACATTCGTTTTATATGTTTTTAGGCGTGAATTAAATAATTTTGACTTTTCATTGCACCGGATTAAAAAACAACTCGTTTAAAGATCCGGTCCTGCATAATATTTGGGTGTATACCTGGTAGGTTGGTTGACCTTTCAATAAAACAGATATAAATAACCGAATTGTATTTAACAAATGCATGATACTGAGTAATTAATTAATTAGCAACAATAAAAAGAAATGTGCATGGACGTAATGAACGCTAATTATTTTTAGAAAACGCACTTTTCCCCTGCTTTGCAAAGCAACGAAAAAAACGTTCATTGCGGTCTTAAACGCTTTTATTAAATCATTATATAAATATTTATCTTTCCCCACCTTAAGAAAGCTATCAACCAAAGTCACGGTCAAGTTTGTAAGAGGTCAGTTGGCGAAGAGACTTCTTCAGTTCTGGAAGAACACAATTTTGGTAACGCGATGAAGAGTTACGGTGCCGCGCTTGTTTTATTGTCGCTTATTGCAACATGCCTGGGACAAAACCGTAAGTTTTTTAGAAATTAACTGTACTGCATTGTATCCGCACGAATTTACTAGCTGTTCATCGTAACAAATTTTGTAGCCTTAATTAAAATGTTAGAAAGTTCCCGTTATCCGTTATTTTCAATATTGGCGCTGGTAAGTGTCGGCCAACCTGTTTTTAATTCATTTATAGTTCCCTTGAAAACGGTTTGGAGCGTTGTGTAAGAGAAAAATCAATCGCCAAAGATAAACTTACACTATCGTTTAGATTTCGTAATTTTCTAATTGAAAGTGAGAAAGTCTTGACTGGCTATTATTATTATTATTTGCTTGCAGAATACTACTATCTGAAGCAATGCCACAAGCACGATCCGGACGTGAATGACTGTTTGCTCAAGTCGGCCAACTACCTGATGCGCTACATGAAGGAGGGCATTCCCGAGCTGGGCCTCGCTGAGCCCGAGCCGATCGTGATCGACGAGATTGGCATCGCGCTGGGCAGCGGTCCCGACGGCTATCGCGCGTCCTTCAGGAACATCAAGGCGTACGGCGTGAGCAATGTTACAGTAACAGCAGTCAGGCAAGACATTTATTATAACACCTACATATTGACAATGAATGATGATTTTAACTACTTTGTAGATCGGATATCGATACGTACCAGTTTCAATACACGTTTTACATTCCGCATATATCAGCACGGGCGAATTATGAGTCAAGCGGAGTACTGATCCTAGTTCAGGCCTCTGGAGGTGGCAACTACTGGGGAGAATACGGTAAAAATGATGAATAATACATAATTATAAATTACTCTATGAAATAACGATTTATTGATTTTTTATCCTAGATTTAACCGTTACATTCGTATAAAAACTGTGATTTAGGTATTTATTCCTTTTTTTTACCTGAAGCAGTTTATCAATTTTAACGTGACTACTAATAAAACATGTACTTTTTTGGCAAAAATCAATAAAAAAATTACTAAGTAATATTTAGAGGATAAACAATCAATAAATTTTGCAATTTTTGATTCTATTAATTGATCAAAACTGAGACAAAAATTTTAGCATAAAGTAATTTCCTTAATTAATATAATTATTAGAGTAAACAATTTTTTTTGACAAAATTCTGCGATAATTTTGTAAAATTTTTAATGAATATGGTGAAATCGGTGTTTATTTTATTTAACGGGTAAACATTCAAAAAATTTTGCAACAATCTCATTTATTTCCTAATATTTGATTCTATTAGTTGATGAAATATGTCAAAAGAAGATTTTTAGACAAAAAAGTTAATATAAAGTAAATTTACTTTATTAATGCGATTAACTATAATTATGTTCAATTTAATCATTATATTGTGATTTTTATTATTGCAATATTAGGATTTTATGTGTTCCTCCTCTTTTTTTGGTTGAAGCAGTTTACGAACTTTAAAGTCACTTATAGAGAAAAAATATTTATTAATTTGTTGGCACAATTCCAAGATCCAATTGCAAAATTAATAACTAATGTAGAAAGCAATAATTATATTATTTAAAGGATAAAAATTCTAAGAATTGAATCAAGTACTATACAATTAATTATAAATATTGTCACAATTCAATTATTTTGCGAGTCATTTAGCAATTTTAGTTTTTTTATTTTGTTAAAGCTAAAATTCATCAGTTTGTGAAAGTTTAATCAAATCGAATCATCAATCAAATATAAATCTACCATTTAATTTAACTTCAACTCAAAATGTAGAAAATAAACAAGATTTACTGACAAAACGATAAATAATTACACACACATATCACAAATTTAATAATAGTATTTTATTTACGATTACAATCCAACTGTTTATCTTTGTAGAGGGTGTCAAATGCAAGGTGTACATCAAGGCGAAACCAATGCACTATGCCGGTCGAACGTTCCTAACGCTGCAACAATTGAAGATGGACTTTAGCGTAAAGGATATTAAGATGGGTGTCGATAATGTACACAATGGCAACACAGTCATTCGTAAGTGTGTCCGTACTTGCTTACATTCCGTCAAATCGAAGGTTACTTGACTGCGATTTAATGGGCTAATTGCTTTACGATAAAACCCATGCAATTATGTAACATATTATGCAGGATGCTCAAACAAACAAAAAAAACCATTTTATTTCTATAGAATGGGGGATTTATCACATTAAGAAGCATTATAATTATTATTTACGCCATGAATAATTTAAAAAATTGCCGTGCGACTATTAAGCATTGCTATAAATTAATTCAATTTCAATTAATTGCGATATAAACAACCATTAATATTTGTCAAAAAATGGACAATCATACTTTGCTGGAATTACATTAAATGTTTTCATTTGCGACATTTCTGCCAATCCTTAAAATGACAAAAATGTGTTGTTACTCATTGTTAAAATATTAACACATGAAAGAAACAATACATTTTGTTCATTAATAAGGCCTGCAAGTATTTTGAATATTTGATTCGCCGAGGAATCGGCGCTTTTTGCTTGCTTTCTAGAAAACGCTCAGTGCGCGATGACAATTATTGCCAGCCAGTTCAAAATTTCTATTTAATTGCGTTCGTCACAATAATAAAAAAATGCACTTTAGCAATTATGACAAGCACTTTCTTCAATTGTGTTGCTGCTAGTTTTATTAATTCTACTATTCCAAAAATAATAAAATTTCTCGTTGATAATGGAAAATAAATTATACATTTTATGTTTCGTCCAATTAAAAGATATAACAACGCAATTTACAATTTGCATATTGCATTTAATGCACCAATAAATATTAAAAAGTTGAAAATAATTTATTTTAATGAAGTCGTCGATATATTGATTATTTACGAAAACGAGAAAAACTGCGTATGCAAATGGATAGGCAATTAAAATATAGGTCAAAATCAAATCGATTGCATAAATTGATTTATATTCATAATTACAGAGGCAGCACTAAATCTGTTTATCAACTCAAACGCGCAGGACCTGCTGAAAGAGATGAAGCCCGATTTGAAGAAAAAGCTGATCGAGATTATGTCGAACTTCGTCGAAACGCTGTTCAACAACATCCCGTACGATTCATGGATTGATGAAGAATAGACAAACTAGCTTTATAGTACAGACTGTAATTGGACATTTATACAACAATCGACTAAGCGACTAAAACCACATTTTACAAGAGAAGCAAATGGCATTAAAATGTTATTTTGACAGAGAAACGTCGCGTCGCCTGGTCGCTTGTTGTATAACTAAGTCCAATTGATGAAGTGATTTTATTTTTGTATTATTTATTTTATTTTGTTGATTTTATTGTTCGTTACCAACAAGCTTCCACTTACTTGATGACATAGAAATGATGAACTATAATTTGTTTCTAATAAGTTTAATAAATAGTTTTCAATATTAAAATATTTGATGGATCGTAATGATATAAATTATTACTTTGTTTACGTGGGCACCACGTTTCAGCAATAAATGATGGTCGTAAAGGTCGCAAATTGACTGTGTAATAGCGTCTAATTGATCGATTAATTAACAATTAGCAAATCATTGTAGAAATTTATTAATCGCCACGCAGCGTTTTTTTGCTCGGCTGCTGAAAAAAACGCAAGAAATGTGTATCAGGCGATGGCGCATACAATAATAGTGATTGTAACCGTTTGGCCTTGCACGACAGGAAATGAAAAACTATAAAAAGTTAAAGCTTTATAAAAAAATGGCAAAATCATCACATCCTCGCATGGATTAACTAACACACACACACACACACACACTGAGAAAAATGTTCGCTTACCAAAATTTCGTCCTGCTGCTGATTGCGTTCAACATTCAGCGAAGCTTTTCTTACAAAGAAGTTCGTAAGTGCTTTTGATTTGATAGTTTAATCAATAAACGCAGTTAATAAATTGATTTATTTATAGCATCTTTTCTTCACATTTGTAAGAGGAACGATCCGAACTTGAAAGGATGTGTGCAGGAATCTGTTGAATTTTTACGACCATATTTAAAATCAGGTAATTACAATATTAATAATAGACGATATTTTAATGCTGATTTTTTGACATAACTTATTTTTTGTGCGAAATATGTTAAACAATAAAAAGCATAGAATGACTCCGAATACAGAGTTTGAAACGTCGACATAAAAATGTTGAACGTAGCTTAGAAACTAGGTTCAAAACGTTGCAAAAATCTTTCATAAATTAGAACGGAGAATAAGGATTTTTTGTCATGTACCTGCTCCAAAACGACAACTAATCAACTTATTGATGTTGAATCTATTTCGCCAAACGCTCATTAAAAAGAAACTATTTCACCGTTTGTGTTCTTCGCCAGAAAGTCAGCACTCAAAATATTGTTTATTACTTAACGAAATCAGGTCAGACTAAAAGTTTTGGTCCGATAATGTTTCCATTGATATTCATTCTATTAATAGGCTATCCGGAGCACAATATCCCAAGTGTAGAACCGATCATTATCAAGGAACTGATCAATGAAGAATCAAATGGAATTAAACTTGCAACTTCCGATGTAGTAGCGTACGGTGGCAGCGATTACATCGTCAAAGATCTCAAGTACACATTAATTAGTAATTAATTTGTTCATAATTATATTATTGTGCTTTAGCATTGATTTTGACGGGCAGAAATATCAAGTGGATATTCTGTTGCCGAAGCTGTACGTCACGGCAAAGTATTCGCTTGACGGGAAAATCATCCTCCTACCGATACAAGGAAGCGGCGATTTCAGTGCAAATCTAAGTATAATTCATGTCATTTAATCCGCAACCGGCAATTATCGTAACGCAATTTGCAGCCGATTGCAGCGCAAAAGCGTATTTCAAATCGCAGTATTACAACATCGGCAACGAGCAGCACGCCAATTTCACCGAAGTCACGCTCAAGATTAAGGTTGGCAGCGGAACGGTGCATTTGGATAATTTATTCGGCGGCGAAAACATCATGAGTATACCTACTAACTGTGTTACACCGCAAACCAAATATAAATGATTTATTATTATTCTTCTATAGGCGACATTGTCAATGATGCAATCAATAAAAATTTCCAAATGTTTTTGAAGGAGGTGCTGCCGTACATTGAACGGGCCTTGGCTGAGAATTTCAGAAATACAGGTAATAAAATCGTAGAGCCGTACACCGTCGACCAGCTCTTTCCATTAAATTAATTAAATAAATTGTTTTACTATTATGCGTTGTTATTTTAATAAAAAAGGTAGATAATTCAATTTATGATTTATGATTTAATGTTTATTACACAATTTTCCAGTATATACAACAATAATACAAAATAATACAAATAAAAAAAGTGAGTACTACTTCTCAGGGAAAACTTCATCGTATGAAAAGTTTTGCACGATTTTATTAGCGATGTTTAATATTAACTCAGCTGCTTTTTTACTGAGATACGGTTTTGCATATGCAAGTATCTCAACCTTGTGCTGATTAATCAACTGATTGATATTCGTACCTAATAAAAATGCATAGGTAATTTATAAATAATTACACCTGTTAATAATAATAATCGTTACGCTTACTTAAATCCTCATCACCGAACAGGTCTCCCAAGTGTAGTTGATAATCAGCGATCTTCAATTCCAAATCGATATTTTTGAAGTACAAGCGCTTTATATTGTCCTTATACGCGACGCCCGCTTCCATAATCGCCGTTCCATCACATTTTGCTAGGATAATTAATTGATAATATATGGTAAGTTATTAGGGCGCAGCAGTGCTTACTTGCATTTGCATCGAAACGTCCGCTCCCTTGCAATGGAAACGCAAGTAATTTTATATCGAATTCATGCTGGCCGACGAAGCGCAGCTGTGGAAATGACACCGATATCTTATGGATGTGATTGGGCACGTCTAACCTATTAACAAATTGTTTTAGTATTGTATTGTCGGTAGAAATAACATTATGTTAAGAAATGGGTTAATTTTAAAGCTTTGTGAACCATTTTCTAAATTTTGAATATCTTTAATTATAAAAACTCAACGTTTGTTCACAAGTTTTTTTTGGAGTTAATGTACATTTCGTCTCTATAGCCCAATAAAAGAGCTTGTTATAATAATTTTGCTTCAGTTTTGATGATGGTTATAGAGCCGAAATGTACATGAACCGCAAATAAAATTTATGAGCAAACCTTGAGTTTGTATAATTAAATATATTCTAAGAATGTTATTTTAATATAAAAATAACAGTTGAACCAATTCCAGAATTGAAAGTAAGCGAAAAAAATTATTATCGCTTGTGTTAAAGACTACAAGGACCAAAATACTCTAATTATAAATATATTCGAAACATTGGATTTTCCAATTATAATTGGAACATTCTAGTCCTGTCTTCGCTATTCTTAATAGCAGCGATAACAAATTTTTTCGATTACATTAAATATTACTTTAATTTATTTATGGTGAAATTGCTCAATCCGTAAATATTGATGTCTTTCAATTGTACTGTGAATGCGCCTCCAACCGAGATGACAATATTGTCCAAACGCAGTGGTTCCAATGCCGGTACATCCAATTCAGGAATACCATTTTTCAGCTTTGGCCGAAGAGTTTCGATGCTTTCCAAAATGCATTTGCTGACGTCGGGATCGTTTTGCCTACATATGTGGATGTAGCTGGCTGCAAATTGAATGAAAATCAGCTAAGCACAGTGGTTGTGTGTGTATGTGCTGAACCAACGTATTGCAGCTGCTTTGGTCGTGGCAATCACTGCAGCAGCCAGGTAAAGTAACTTATTCACGAACATGTTTGTCTGACACTAATCAAGAAATTATTGCACACTACATCAATTAGAAAAATTGAGCGGACTTTTATAGGAGAACACAGCAGCCCCGTGCGCAATTATACGAGCAATAAAATGATTGTGAAAAGATATATAGGATATTAATATAAAGTTAAGATCAAAATATATAGGTACATAAAAAATATGTCAGCAATTAGTTGTTTTATTGCACTAATTTCGTAGTTGACAATAAAACTATTTTTTAACATTACTTCATGATTAAGCGACAAGTTTGTTAGTTTTTATAGACATCGTATTTATTTCATGTTGCAGACAGAACATATTTTCTCAGCGAATAAAGCAAAAAAACTTATAAAACTTTAATAATGTCAATTCATTCTTTATTTTGCATTGGGTGCATATATTAGGTAATCATTGTTAGGTGCAAAAAACTACATTTTTAAACAGTATCGATATGCATATTCTTGTTGTGTTTTACGCTAAGAATTAATAAAAATACATATTAAATGTGGAAATATTTTATTATTAATAGTTTGGAATAGTTAAGGGCAAAAAAATAAATCCATAGAAATTTTTAGACAAAAAAATCTAAATTTGTTGATTCATATGATTCTTCTTCAACATTTTCTCACAGCAATTAAAAATAATTTGTTTTATTTTATATTTATGTCTTTGAAAAACAGCCATAAACAGAATAATTAAGGGTATTACTTAAGGTAAATGATAAAATTAAGATTAAATTAGAGCATGAAGAAATATCTTAAATCAACTTTGAAAAACTTTGAGGATCTCGAGATTCAAAACAGATCTAAAGATTTTAGATTATTAATACATACTACAAAATTTTGAAATAATATGCGCTAATAACTGGTAAACTCAAAATATGGAAGTGTGCAGCATAGACCGAATCGATGTATATTAAGTCCTACCATAATTCAATATAATTTAAGGAATTTTGTTATTGCATTGTCAACCATAATGAAATATACAAAGAAAATTTAAAGTTTTGTTACTAGGCTTCAAAAATTTTACGTAAATGCAATATTTAATTGAGTTCAAACTCAGTGAGTACACATTAGGTTTTTACATACATAAAGTTGAAAAATAAGCAAATCATGATGTGTACAGAAGGCCCATAAATTAAAATATATAGCTACTATAATTAAATACTGCTATTTAGAATATTTTTTAGAATATTTTACATACCTACATATGAAATGTAAGTAATGCTCTTATTAATAAAATGTTTCAAACAACAACTGCAATTGCAAAGGTTTAAAAATTCATTAAGAAAAATGCAAAAAAGTCAGTTTTAGTACCTGATTCGTGCCACCTTCTTTTGTATTTATAACGCTAGAAAAATTAAACTCGCACAAAGAGGAGATGGCACTAATCTAGGGTAAGTATTTAAGTGTCTTGACTATTAAGGGAAAAAACATTCAAAAATTCAAAATTATGTGGATATTGGTCCTATGAGAGACATAAAATACCGGATGATCTATAATTCAAATTACAATAAGCTGCAAACAAGTAGGAAAACGTATTCCGGTAGTTGTGATGATTTTATACCGATAGTGCGACTAAGGAATAGATCGTCATTTTAGATAATATGTACCTATTTGCTTTTAATATTTAAAAATATTTTATTTTGTTTAACAGTAGAGAATAGCATCTCTTGAACTTATTCAGAGAAATCAAGTAATTAAGTATCACAAAAAACAAAGTAGGTGAAATAAGTGCTGAGTTTTGTCGGTCTGAGAGTCCAAAGTTAACAAGCCTTAATGCACCATGCCAAAATCTTGAATACGCAATTTACAATACAATATAAAAGCACGGCCATGAATTATTAGCCAACCCATTATGATAAATATGAAAAGATACAAAAAATTGTGACTTGTCTTTCAAACCAACATGAATTTGGAGATCTTACAATTTTTTTTCATTGAAACAATTTTTATATTAGGTATATGACGCTATTAATTGCTGAGATACGGCGACAATTTTAAATAGTACCTATTTGTTACGACGTGCATTGCGCTATACCTTGCTATTGCAATCATCAATTATTCAAATATGATAATAATTGCGTTTGCGTGTAAGAAAATAAAATTTGCAGATTTACAAAAAAAATATTTATTTTTAGATTTAATTTATAATAATAATAATAATAATACACCAATACAACATGTTTTGATAACAACACAACAATTACAAACTACTGTTCGGGAAACACTTCATCGTAGGCAAAATTCTTCACAACATTGTTGGCGATCGTCAATATAATCTCCTTCGTCTTGGCTGTGATGTACGGCCTGGCAACGCTTATAAACTCGGCCTTGTTCTGGTTTATAATCTCATTCAATCCATTAGCTATTATTTGCAAAATTGCATATAATTACTGCATCAATCAATTATTATAACATTCACATGCAACTTACTCAGATCGCGATCGGCAAACAAATTACTCAAATGGAGACGATAATCGGCAATGTTGAGATTTAAGTCGAGATCTTTGAAATGCATGCGACGCGTTCCATTATCATCTATTACTTCCGCCTTAAGAATTGCCACCCCGTCGCATTTCGCTATAATTTCGAGTAATTTAAGCGATGATTAATTTACAGCGCAATTACTTACTCGCATTGGCGTCAAAGTCTCCTTTGCCTTTCAACGGAAGTGAAAGAACTTTAACATCGACATCGTACTGGCCGACGAGATGCAGCTTGGGGAACGACACCGAAATTTTGTAAGTTTGATTAGGAACATCCAATCTAATAAAGAGCATTGCAAAATTATTTTTAGGAAAATTTGACTTGGTCATTGTACTTTAATTTGTTGATGCGAAAATTGCCCAAACCGTAGATGTCGATGTTTTGCAGCTCGATCTTAAACGACGCCGGCCCGCTTCTGCCAACTAGAATGTTATCGAGGCGTAACGGCTCCAAAGCTGGAACATCCAGCTCCGGCATGCCGGTCTTCAGTTTCGGTCGCAAAGCTTCCACCGACTCCAAGATACATTTACTCACAGCCGGATCATTTCGCTTACAAATATGTATATAGCTAGCTGCAAATGATCAAAATGATTAAACATTTTAGCAATATCACAGTGATCACTAACGTATTCCGGCGGCACTAGCACTCGCCGCTATGCCCGCAATCATCACATAACACAAGTGCAGCAAAAACATGTTTTGTTACTTGGACACCACTCGCTCCTACGATAATAATTACAATACTAAAATAATATATAAAATTAACATGCTTTTATATAGACGATAGGCGAATAGTAAAAAGCCCAATACGTCATTGTTTTGTGTAGTTTGTATGCGCTACAAAGACACCTCCAAGGATGCTCATCCTTTCCGGAATAAGCCGCCAATAAGCCGCAATATATCAACGTACCTAGCAATTCAAACCGCAACTAATAATATCATCCAAATCATTCACATTAGCTACGATTATTATTATATTTATGGTGCGAAGTTATGTAATCGAATAAATTTAATTATTTCATATATATATATTGTAATTGGCAGCTTCCTGCCATCGATTTATATAAATGATAATACATATAAAAAATGAAACACTAGTTTCCATAGCCTTGATCGAGCGAGAATAAAGAAAACTTAAAATAATATCATTATGCTACGAAGACCGTTTAAATTGTATGTTTTATTTCAAGGCTGTCAATGCACTTAGCAATAATGTTTTTTCGTGTACAAAGAAATGTGTCGTGTGTTATTCGGTCGAAAAATAAAAACGAGTTTGCTCGGCAGTTTGCTTATACACATTGGTTTTGGATTGTTTTGTATGCTAATTTCGTGGGATGCAATTTTAATAAAATGCGAATTGCAGCGCGCACGCTGTGAAATATTTATTAATCTGTTTGTCGACGAACGATGATAATCGTGCATGCATTATACATGCACCCGACTAATCGTAATTAATAATTTATTACAAAAAGAAAAATTATACGCCGAAATCCATTCATTAACTTCAAGGATGATTTTAAGTGCTTGATTCGGGATGTAATTCGTATAATAAATTAATTGATTTCTATCAGCTAATTATCACAGACGATGATAGTAATTCCGTCTGGTAAGTAACAATTTACTGTTTTTCGTTCATTACATGCATTACTACATCAACTTGTGCGCTTAAAAAATTAGCGAGCGGCATCTAAACGCAATCGGTCGCGCTGTTGTGCCATCGCAATACCTACACCATCAAATATTTGCTTAATTTGCGTAATTTATATGGAATTTATGTATGAATGCGATTTACTACAAATAATACTCATCCGATTAGATCGTATCAACCGATATAAAAACTCAACTTTATTGTATTGTAGGTATACTACACCACCGGTTTTTTTATTATTCAAGATGAACAAGTCACCAAAACAACCCCCACTCAGCGTAGGATGCATATCATATAAAAATCCAAAATTTGCCTTTGAACCTGCATTTTAACCCTGCGCATCGTAAAAATGTTAGGCCACATTTTTCTGCTGATACTCGTCGCCGTTTACGCCAAATCAGATTCGTTACGTAAGTATTTAAAGTTTGATTTGATCCACTCTAAATTGATTTTTTAATTTTCTAAATTTCAGCGCCTTATATAAAAGCATGCAAACGCAATGATCCACAAATTTCGAATTGCGTCAAACAAGTTTTCCATCAGCTGAGACCCCACCTGATGCAAGGTATTCCTGAACTTGCAATACCTCCGGTCGAGCCTTTGAACCTTGGTGATTTTCATCTAACCCGCAACGTTAATTTGAATTTAAGCTCATTGCAAGTATTCGGCGTTGTAAACTTGGAATTCAGCGAATTGAAGTAAGTACCTACTACCGAATTACTCAATTTGAAAAATAAATCGATATTGTCTTTAGTGTGGATGCTCACAAACTCAAATTCTCGATGGTAATACGGTTCCCATATTTGCGCATCGTTAGCAAGTACGTGACAGATATGAAATTGATTTCCATTCCGTTGAAAGGCGCTGGAGACTTCAAAGCAGACTTCCGTAAGTACATTGAAAACAATTGTTCGTTCTGGTGCGATGCAATTGTACTAATATTTACATTCGTGCAAGATAATATATATGTTTTGTATTGGCGTCAGTTATTTTGACGCACACATTTCAGAATCATTATAATTATTTGAAATTCGTAGAACTGGCAACATAAACATGATTAGTAATGCAGGTGGTGGTACGTAGGTTAACTTTTACTAAAATCTAAAATTAAAACATTGTAAACACCTATATATAGGTTCAAATCTACTAGTAATACTTAAGTTAACAAGCTTAATTCATTAATTCATGTTTTAGAAACTAAACGTAACCCTAATAGGCAAATTCAGAGTTCCCAAGATTTTTTTTAAGAAAATCTGCTAAATAATAAGAAAATATTATAAATATGTATAAAATATATTAAATTGGAAATTACAATTCGCTGAGTTAACGTAAAAATTAATTTATATACAACCAAAATCAGCGTTTTTAAATTAAACAAAGATTTAAGCACATTCATAGACATCGTTTTAGACTGTTATTAGCTTTAAAACAATGTCTATTAGGTTCTTAACTGCAAATAGTAAAAACAGAAATTAGATACACACACAAGTAAAAAAGAGGCTAAAAAACACAAAAAATTAATTCATCGACGAAATCTTAGAGTGCATTAAAGTGATTTTTAACCGGTAAGGCCGTACCAATTTAAGTGTAGTGTGTTTGAAAAAAATGTATATAAATTAAAAATGTATTGCCACAAATGTTCAGTTTTCACAAATTTTCTCAAAGTTATAATTAATTCATTGATTTTTTAAGTAAATCGAAGCGAATTGCAAAGTTTTCGTAAAACTTTTCTAACGGAATTGTATGCATAGTTGAATCTTTATTAGTAAAAATCAATTGATTATGAAAACATATTTCGCTTAAGAAATAAATTTAAATAAATAAGGTTAAAATACCAAAAAGTTAATTAATAGTAAGTAGAATTAACTTTTTAACCGGTACCTTTGTTAAACGTGATATTATTATACGTATTTGTGTATAGTTTCTCCTAACGTAGGAGTAAAAATAGTTGCGGCAAATTTAGAGTTTTCGTAAATGTTGTCTAACGTAATAAGCTGTGTGCTCATCTGAATATATATTGCTAAAAATCAGTTGATTACAAATAGACACATATTTTGCACAAGAAAAAACTAAGTGCAAAAACAAAAAAGTTAATTAAGGTAAATAATTCATCGCAATATTACTATGTATAGCTATTTGTGTAATGTATTCCAACGTTTGAATAAAAAAACAAACCAAATTTTGTTGCCGCAATTGTAAAGTGATCGTAAATCTTCTCAAACGTAATTATGTTAATTGTATGTCCAGCTGAATATTTATTGGTAAAAATCAGTTGATTACGAAAACATATTTTGCACAAGCAGCAAATAAAGTTAAAAAACAAGGAAGTTAATAAGAGTAAATAGTTAATTGCGACATTGTTATACCTACCTATTTGTGTGGTTTTGAATAAAAAAAAAAAACAATTTGTTGCAAAAAATGTTCTGTTTTTGTAAATCTTCTTTAATGGTTAATCAGTTGATTACGAATAGGTACATATTTTGGGCAAACAACAAATATAATTTAAAAAGTAAATAGTTATTTGCAATTTTTTATATACGTATTTGTACAGCATATTTCATGGTGTGAGTAAGAAAAAGATAAAAATTGGTTGTCGCAAGAGTACAGTTTTCGTAAATCTTTTCCAACGCAATTAATTTGTATGCCCAGTTGAATATTTATTGATAAAAATCAGTTGATTACGAAAAAAAGGACACTTTCACTAATCTGCGAAAGATAAAAAATGTTTATATTAATTATTCTGTGCAACTAAATGTCTAATATTGCCTAAGCGCGTATAGGATGATGATAATCGTGTATGTATGTGATATTTTAGACGACTGGCAGATGACGGCGTTGATGCGAGGAAAGAAACAGCCGCACCGCGAGGGTTATATCAAATTCGACGTGTCCCAGACGAAAATCTATCCGGGCAAAACCAACATGCGCCTCGAGAATCTTTTCCACGGACGCCGCGAACTGGAAGACGTCACCAATCAATTGATCAACGACAATAGCGACCTGTTCATCCAGGAGCTGCTGCCGTCGTTGGAGAAAGCGATCACGGGACAGTTTAACGTCATCGCGAACCAAATCAGCACCAGCTTCACCTACAATACACTATTTCCATTGTAAAATGCAATCATGTGCAACAAACTGAAATAAATAAAATTGATAAGCTTCGTACTCTTCTTAAAATCTTCGAATTTGTTTCAAGGATATCAAGCGTTCTTTAAAACGGGCTCATGTTGAAAATTCGCTGTCACAACCGCTAAGTTTGCGTTGCTGAAGAGACGCCAAAACATCACATAATGACCTGCCGTGCGTTTACTGTACTATTATGGCTGGCGAGCGTCGTGACAGCAAAAATACGTGAGTTGTTGTTCTCTAAGCGAAAAATTATTAGAGCAAAGTGGTTATGCAACAACCTATTTCAGCCGACTATATCCATCCGTGCAAAGCCAATGATCCAAATTTGTCGGATTGCATTATCAAAGCGATCTACAATCTGCGTCCGCAACTCATCAAAGGTATACCGGAACTGGACGTACCGCCGCTGCAACCGCTGCGCTTGAAGGAAATACAACTTACGAATGGAATAACAGCGAACATCAGCAACGTTGATGTGTACGGAGCCGCCAATTTTGAAATCATAGAATTAAGGTTTGATTATATTATATAATAATAATAACAATGCAACGAAATATATTAATGATATGTGTGTTTCGTTCATTCAAGAGCTAATGTACCAAAAAATCGCTTTGCTTTCATCGTTAAGCTGCCGGTGTTGCAATTCGCAGGAAAATACGAAATGAACTCACGCCTTTTGCTGTTGAATTTATATGGGGAAGGACCGATAACTGGAAATTTTAGTAAGTGACTTTCACTCGTCGCAAAACCGCTAAACAATTTCACTTTTTAGCTGACTATAGCTTTTCGGCGACGTTGAAAGGCAAGCGCGTCTCGATCGCCAACAACGAATACCTCGAGTTCGATAAGATGAAGCTGAACATCAACATCGGCAACAGCTACCTCTATCTGCGCAATCTCTTCAACGGGAACAAGGCGCTGGAAAGTCTAACGAATCAGGTGATCAACGACAGCAGCGAGGCGCTGATCAACGAAGTGCGGCCGGCGATTGAAACGGCACTCATCGACGTCTTCACGACGATCGCGAATAAGATAACGCTGCGGTTCACCATCAACGAACTATTTTTGTAAATGATGTCAAATGTAAACATGTACATATGTGTTAGATTAGTCAATTTTTTTTCGATGTAGGTATATTGTCAATTGTGCAAAGCGTAATGATACACATTTGAATACGAAAGTTTCTCTTTCGCGTGTAATTTGTCATATAATGCAGGATGCATGCACTTAACGGCAATTTCACTTTTTGATGTAACTTCATTATTATTATTATTATTATTATTATGTATAGTCGAGTCGATGATTTTTATAAGCGCATATTTTTAGCTACAATAAATTAATGATAATAATATCTCGCCTAACACATTCATTTTCTTTAATCGCATGCCAATTAACACGTAATTAGTTGTGTGATTTGCGATAAATTACTAGTTAAGGTGTAAGTTGCAATAATTTCGAAATGAAACTTAATTGAAGCAAAAGCGCAGAAATTTGTTAATGACAATATAATCATGATTTTTTTAATTTACGATTGCATAAACTAGGAATTTAAATCTAGTTTTTCCGCCCCAATAAAAAAATGAGTCAAAAAGCAGCCTTAATGCTTAAATAATTGTTAAATAAAACGTGAAATTCGCACAATACGGTTGATGTTGCATAATAATTCGATTTATTAATCACATCCAGAAAAGAATCGGAATATAAAATTAATTATTTGACTGACAAAATGTGTATCTTGTTTATTTAACATAATATTTTATATAAACGAATAAAAATAATGAAATCAAAATAGCCAAATACTAGGTAAGAATATATTGCACTATTTAAATATGCTTTAAGACAATTTTTAAATATATAATTATTAAACAATAAACTCAAAATGATATAGAATTTTAGGTTAGCTTTTTGGCTGTCATTAAGTGGTGAACCAATTTTTTTCATTGATATAAGAATAACTCGGAAAAGTTCTGTTGATTGTCTTGGATCGCAATACGCGTTAACAGATTTGATTATTATTATCTTATTTATCTTATTATTATCTTATTTATTTAATAGAATAGTCGTCTACTGATAACTGAAGATATGAAAGATAATTATATGTGGCACTGTTTAAATGTTTATTTACATTTACAAATTTATAATTTGCACAATAACAGTCTGCTAATACAAGAACTACATGTGTTTTATATTAATTAATTGAAAATGGACTTAAGACACTTTCAAAATCGATGACTCAAATGTGTATTATGTGTTAAAATTTATTTAATTCACAAATTTATAATTAATTAAGCCCTAAATCAAAAAATTGTATTAAAACTCTTGGTAAACCATTTTTGATAAATAATATAACAAAAATTGTGAGTTCAGTTGATGGTCATGGACTAAAATGTACAATAACACTCTGACAATATACTACATGTTTTTTTATATTAATTAATAAAAAATAGACTTAAGACAGTTTCAAAATCAATGACACATTTGTTAAATGTTAGTAATAATAATTAAAAAACATATTTGAATTTCTCCACTAATATCAATATTTTTATTATTTTTGAATACATTTTGCTAAAACATATTCAGTTATTAAATAATAGTAGTCTCGTAGATAGTAGTAAAAAATTAAATCATTTGTATAGTTTGTTTTATGTGACATTTTCACAGTTAATTGTATAATGTTTATTTTAACATTTTTGCAATTATCGTGAATGCCACTGAGCAAATCAATATAAACAACTATATTGCATTTAAAATAATTTATTTGTTGGCTGAAATTTTTGCATGTAAACAAAATGATAGCTACACTCTGCTGCGGGCATGTTTCGATCTCGTAAAGACACACGTTTTTTTAGTAGAGCGAAAAGTTATCATGATGTAAGCGTGATTTTGTTTACAAACAAAACAAGGTATCGTTGCTGTAAGATAGAGTGAATACTCCAAAAACGGGTGTCGTTTCCAAAAAACGAAACGACAGGTTCAGAGTCCGAAATCTTACCATGGCCCGGTTCATTGCCAAATCTGCAGTAAATTTTAAAAAACCAGTTACGTTGTTGTTACTTTTATACGAAAGATTGCATTAGAGGACTGTTTGAAGGGTAGGGTAGCACATACATAAAAACCGTTTTCACTTTTGCTTTCGCATTGAACAGTCGTTTTACGAATCGAAATGCTGACGCTCATAATTTCTGGTCTGATCTATCTCGCGACGGCGAACGCTGCGGTGTTGCGTAAGTGTATACAACTTCCATAAGTTATCGTGTGTATTTATTTGTAATAATCGTTGTAATAATAATCAATTAGCCGAGCGCATACAGTTGACCGTATGCAAGAAGTCCGAAGTGGATTATGAAGGATGTCTGGTGCGTGCGTTTGAAGCCAGCCGCCAGCATTTTATCGACGGTGTGCCCGAACTTGATTTCCCTGGAATCGATCCCCTGATCATCAATGCCACGACGGTGAATCGTACGCTTAACGACCTGGTGAGCATACAGGCGTCATTGAAGAATGTGCGCGTTACGGGATTAAAGGATATTGTCATCGACAGCGTCAAGTAAGTAGCAAACGATGACGACCACATTTGCGCCACACTTTCATATAAGACAGAAAACCTCGTCCCACTTATCTCTTCTAATGCGCTTGATTGCTAAATACAATTTTGATGATGATGTTTTCTAGAGCTGATGTTGAGAATATGCGCGGCGAGATGCGGCTGACGATTCCACATGTGGAAATGAGCATGGAGCATGATGTCACAGGACAATTACTTGTTATTCCATTGCGCAGTAGAGGATACTTTAGAGGCAACTTTAGTACGTATATATTTATATCATAATCGGCATGTTACGCAAATTTGATTGATTGGCTGTGAAATTGATTTTGTATACGAAATTCATTAGAAAGGCAATGCACTAAAGACATTTCTGATTTAACCGCAAAAGAAAGCACCGAGCATTTGTGCGTTGAAAATCATTAGATTATATCCATTACAAAAACAACCACAAACTATTATTGTGTATTAAAAATTTTAAGTAATTACACCGCAATAATTAACATAATTTCAGGCGATATTCAAATGTACATGCGCGCTCAACTCAAAAAGTACCTAAAGGACGACGTTGAATACTTTGCGGTGGATAAATTCGACTTCAAATCGCGTGTGGGTGATGGCGTGGTGAAGATCATTTCAAAGAATCCGGCACTGCAATTTACAGGTAAACGCAGCGCGCTAATGTTTGCAAAATATATACTAATTAGCATATATGTGCTTGCAGCCGACTTAATCACAAACTTCTACAACGAGAATCCTCGTCTAGTCATGGATGCGATCAATCCGATCTACAACGAGTACTCGAACGGCGTCATTCGTCAGGAAATTGATAATTACTTAGCGAAAGTGCCGGCCGCTGAATTTCTTCCGGAGTAATAAGTCATTTTGTATGCGCGCATACGTTCGTTGCTTTTTATAGATAGTAAATCATTATTATTATTATTATGCTGGTGATATAGAACAAAATTGATGATTTGCTGCTTTTTTTTATATGTATAGATATAGTAAATATTTACAATCGAGTACAATTTTCTTTATAAAATAAACAAGTTTTTAAGCGCGTAAATTGGATTGAATCTCAATGCCAAATTAGTTTTTTTTAAAGGAAACGCACAGTGGTACAGTCAAGGTTTATAAACTTATTTATTTTTCATATCTTACTACAGAATAACAAAAAACTTGTTTCAATTTACATAGGAAATAACTCGTTTTGTGGAAACGAACGAAACACTTGTCGTATTATGCCAAATAAAAAGTTACCAACTGTATCGCCCAGAATTGGTTTAATTTCCTTAATGTAGTTGTCGATGTTCTCATTGATTATTCGATTTGCCGCCTCGTTCAGATCGTTTCGATCACCAAATAAATTATTAAACTTAACATTCGCCGTTTCAAGATCTATGTCCATATTCAAATCGTTGAATGCGATATACTCCTTCTTATTTCTCGTCTCAGGTACGCCTTTCATGTGCAAAAACACTACAACATTATCTAAAATCAATGGGTTAATACACAGAACTGTATACGAGGATAAGTCAACTATTATCCGCAATGTGTTTATATTTTTCGTTATAATGGTAGTGCGGTCTTGAAAAGTGCAGAACACATGTGCGGTTTAATTATTGTTAGGTTTTTAAGCATTTGAGCCAGTTAGGTTGTCTCTTTTGTCGCTGTTTTGTCCTTAAACATGACTGCTCTGCTCTCTGTTTGCACCAAGTAGGAATTATTTTTTTGTAGTCGCAAGGTTTACCAGGAGCCAAAATTCATTCTAGACTCTCCGTTGCGGCAACACAATAGTCCGGTACTGTGTCAAAAGTCTATGATGAATTAAACCATGCATATGTTCTGTACTTTTCAAGATAGTACTATCAATATAACCACATTGCGGATAATAGTTGACTTACCCTCGCATTTGCAATACTCACAAGCATTCACTGAAGTAGTCCCTTTGCCATCTAAATTAAACAGCAACAATTTGCCGCTTAGCTTATAATCGCTATGTATTCTAATGTGCGGGAAAAACAGCGACATATTCAACGATTGATGATCTAGATCCAACTCAGTATTATTGATATTGCTATCAATTAAATTGTACAGATTGATATTGCTGAACGTTGAATGGAAATTATTAAAATTTATGTCGATTGATGGAATGTAGAGCGGATCAAAAGATGGAATTTTCAGTTCTGGTATGCCCTCCTTCAAGTGGGGTTGTATCATGTGCATATTGTCTAGTAAACATTTGGTGACGACGTTTTCTCGTTTGCATAGTTTTATATACGATGCTAGGAAACAAACAAATTAATTTCAAATTTATTACTATAGGTATATAACTGCAACTTACGAAGGTGTCTGGGTGGTTTTGTATAGGCACATGTGATAAAACTTACAAACACAATGTGTTGGAGGTACATGTTGGAACTGTGATGCCTTCATTGTGCCAATTGTCTTTTTAAATAGTACCTAAGGTCGACCTGTACTGCCAAAGTAGCGTTCATTTGCACAACTTTTCCCTTTATTTGACATCTACTTCCTTGTTTGGGTGGAAATAAAGTTCAAAAACCTTATTATGCGCGTACATATTTAAAAAATCTTAAATGTCAACTGTATCATTAATTGTAACATTATGTGCAGAAAGATGGTAAAGCAGCCTGTAAATCGTATTAAGATAAGATATAATTGCCATAGTTATCTTGTTTACATCGTGTTGTTTAAATTATCTTCCGCGCGCGCATAATTATTATTAATTCACGAAATGAAATTTCATTAACATTTATCAACGTCACAAATGCAAGCGCGCAAGAGAAATTTGTTATTATTGTCTGCAGCGCTGCTAACAATTCGATGAAATCGCTTGGATATTGGGAAATTTAATTAACTTATAATTATTATAAGCGAAAACTAAAGGTAAACATAGCGCACGATGTTTGCTATGTGAGGAATATTGATAATTCCATGTGAAAGAAATTTTATGAGTTGTGTGAGTGCGCTAGATTGACTTTATTAAAACATTAAGAGTGAAAGTGATACTAAAAATTATTTAACAATTTCTACATAAGTCAACAAGCGCAGACAGTTTTAGAAATTGGCTGCACATTTACATAAATAGATATATAAATAGAATAAATAATTATTGTGGAAATAATTGATCGAATGTCCACTTATCGAACACATAATCGAAAACTGGTCGTACCACTTCCGCCGCCGCTTGATTGAACGGAACCTTGGCCAAGGCGTAATAATCGAAGACGTTCTCGTTTATCAGTTGTATCGCAGATGCTGTCAGCTCTGGATTGTCTCGAATCAGATTGTAGCCTTCAACGAAAAGTTTGTTGGGCACTATTTCAGTTGTTATATTCTTAATCTTGAAATGTGTCCTATCGCGTTTCATTACTTTTTCGCCAAGTAAGTTGATATAAAAATCGACATCATCTGAAAATTAAATATAGGTTAAACACAAGAAATTTTAACTGCGCGCGGTGGAATTTTTATTAAATATTGGCATCTTCTTATTTTTTTTCTTGTTTTTATTAATGACAAAACACATTTCAGAAAGTATATTCGTTTTCCTCATATATTGCTCTGATATGTTGCAAATGAGGGAAATCTACTCACTCACTTTGTGATTGCAACAAACTTCTTGGGTTTGTTAGTGCTAAACAGCAAAATGGATGATTTGTTTGCTAATAGTAATATAATAAGTTGCTGCTCAAGAAATTAATCTGACTATTAAGAATAATATATGTTCAATACGAAGATAAATTACGATCTGGGTTTTCATTTTTTAATAAATTTTTATTGAATATTGACATCTTCTTAATTATTTTTTTATGTTGTTATTGATGACAAAACGCATTTCCGAAACTATAGTCGCTTTCGACATATAGTACTCTGTGATGATTTAAGTAAGAGAGACCAAAAAGTATTAAGTTGCTTCCCAAAAAATTAATCTGAGAGTTAAAAATAATATGTCGAATACGAAGATAACTTACGAACTGCGTTTTCATTATATAATAAAAAATAAAACTTTTAGGAAGGTAATTAAATGAGACACGAATTTGCAAAGCAGACAAATTGAAAATCCGCAGTTAATTTTAAAACAACAGAATAATTTAACTGAATGTAAGAAAAAAGAAGAACTCAATATATAAACTTAGTGAAAACACTAACTCATAAATGCTGGACTTATTTAATTGGGAAGGCAGAGTCTAAATGATATACCAATTTATAATGCTTTTTGTTAACGTATATCATTTAGCCTCTGCCTTCCGAACATTTACAAGTTGGTGATTTCAACTAATAATTTAATGCAACTCCACAATACCAAAATGCAGGGTAACATTTCCTTCTCCGCTTAGATCTAAAACTATAATATGCCCATCAACATCCAAGTCGCTAAAAAATTTCACATCCTTAAAATTCAATTTCATGTAGAACTTTAAATTTTCCACGTTTGCTTTAACATCCACGATGTTGAAATTGTATAAATTTGTAATTTTGATATTGGTTGCATTCGCATTGTAAAGCGGTTCCTTATACACTTTTATTAGAGGAATGTGTAGCGGATTTAATAGTGGTATTCTAATTTCTGGAATGCCTTGCTTTAATTTAGATCGCAAACTTTCAACGCTATTTTTGATGCATTGTTCGAATGCAGGATTAGATAACTGGCAAACTTGAAAATACGATGCTGCAAATAAACAAATTGTAGAAATTATATATTATACATGTACTAATTACTCACGTAATTGCTTAAGATAAACAATCTGCAGTGTACTAAAAAGAAAAAAACAAAATATAATTGTTTTAAACATTGTGATTCGTTTCTTTGTCAGTTTTTAACTGAATTTCGCTGCGAATTTTGCTTACATTTATACGTTTTCCGATCATGTGAAACTAGTTCATCTTGACCAAAATTTTCAGTACTGTTAATTAATTAACATATTACTATCATATTATATTAATGAAAACAGTTATCATTAGAAATTTAAAAAGTATTCCTTGTTTGAAAACATCAATGAAACGCAAACGAAATTCTTGTAAGAAAGTGCACAGAAAGCGTTCCTTTGTTTAAGAAATAATGCATTATTTTATAGTATATTAACACAATATAATAGTAATAAAAATGATGATAATAGTTGATGGTTGTTCTTACATTATTAATACAGTTCCGCTTTTTCGGTTTTGTTAGTCTATTATGCCTTTCTATCATTTCAAACGAAATCGTTCTTATCCTTTAAAATGCGTTCATTAATTAGAACGTAATTATTATATAAAATGTTTGTTTTGATTAATTAATTATAATTTATTAGATAATTTAATACAAACGTCAATTAGTACCTAAATAGCGAAAGTACGAGTACATCAAACTATTTCCTAAAATAAATACAATTAATTTGCTGACCTTACTATAATATAAACTCATTTAAATATGTTCTAAGTTATAATTCTAGACATAATTAGACACTTTTCATTCAAATCAAATCAATATATTGAGTGTCTCAAAAAGATTTTAAACTCTTTACATTTTTATGTTTATAACCTTTTGCAATGGTTTGATATCTCTTCAATTTCGATGAATGAAAGTGGAACCATTCCTCTTCCATTTCATTAAAAAAAAACTAACTTGACCATTAAAAGACAATAAGAATGAGTACAAATTTTCTTCTCACCAACAATAATATTATTCGCCTCCTTTTTAAAGTGGAAACAAATAAACCTAAAACATTTTCTAAATATAACCTACGTAATTCTTTATTACCTATTCGACTTGAATTTAAAAAATTTGACAACTTGAAGCAGCAAAACCAGACTTCATCATACTGATAATGCACTTGCACTTGAAAGTAAAAAATGATTGATGACCCTTAATTGCTTTGTTACCCATACACCGATTAAAGCTTAATTAAAACAGATTGATAGTGCTAAACGAAAAGTTTTTAAGTTTCAGAATATGCGTTTTCAAAGTGGTCTCAAACACTCCGTATATTAATTAGAAAATAGTTTCCCAAATTTTGTTAATTAGTTGATATTTAACCTTAGATCTGACTTTAATTTGTGCAAATTAAATGAACAAACTATCTTCTTTGAAAACTAAATCGTTTCTAGTTCAAGTTTTAGCAAATATTTCTAGAATTTTTGGTGTTGCATTGACATATATATGTATAAACTGAAATGCTACTTAATTATTCAAATAGTTAGCTACCGGTTTGCCGAAATACTCATTAAATACATTTAAATGCAAATTTAGATATACATGATATTACAATGCTTCAATTTAAAAACTTGAATACGCAATTCCAAAATCTACCAAAAATGTAAGTATTCGTTTTTTTTCTGCTAGTCATATTTTCTAGTTTAAAAGCTAATCAAAAATACATTTAAATTTATTTAAAAACATTACAAAATTTAAAAGAATTATTGTTACGTCTACAATGTTTGTTATTAAATGTAACATTTTTTTATTGTTTTGAATTAACAAATAAAAATAATCGTATTTATTTAATGTTAAATTTACAAATCTTTACAAACATATATCAATTTAATTATTGTGGAAATAATTGATCATAAGTCCAAGTGGAAAAGACATAATTAATAACAGAGCTTAACGTTTCTTCAGCTAACGTTTCATATGCATTCTGTACCAAATTAAAAAAATCCATTATATTATCATTGACAATATTTCTAGCAACAGCATCTAATCCAGAATTATCACGAACGAGTGTCCCTTCAAAATTGCTCATTTTAATAGGTGTTATAGATACCTTTAGATTCATAACTTGAAAATACGAATTATCTTCTTTAGTAATTTTAATGCCTCTTAAACTTAAGGTTGCATCAGTATCATCTAAAAAATATTTTGTAATAATCATTACTAATAAACATGAAATAAAGGTATTTTTACCAAAAGTAAGGCCTGCAACTCCTGAGTTGTTAAGATAAAGCACTAGAACACCTCCAATCGCTGAATATTTAGCTTTATATTTAACATCTTTAAAATTTAGTTTCATATCCAGTTGTATACCATCTTCAAGAATTGTTGTTGATAGTTCAGTGATGTTGAAATTGTGAAGATTTGTCAAATGCAAATCCGTTAAATTAGCTTCATACGTAGCGCCTTGGAGATGTAATAAAGGAATGTGCAAAGGATCCAATGGAAGAGCTTTAATACTTGGGATGCCTTCTTTCAACATCGGCCGTAAACTTTCAATATTATTTTTAAGACATTTGTCGTATAATGGATCGCTTAGTTTACATATTTTGAAAAATGATGCTGCAGATTTAAAATAGAAGAGTTATCTCTTTAAGTAATTTATACATAATATATACTCACGTAATTGCTTCGAATATGCCACAGAGAAAAACAAACACGCGCAAAATAGATTGAATGTTAGCTTCATTTTTATTTTGACAAATTTTATCTGCAGCAAGTGCATTTATACACCCGAAATTCATTATGGATGCAAATAGTTAAAAACCAGTCTGCCAAGATCATAATTTTAACGATAAAGTAACTTTCTTACATAATATAACTGCTTTTTTTCAATTATTTAAATTATGTCTTAATAAAACATATAAATTTATTTAGATTTTTATCAACATTACAATCGCAGCATTCCAAATGAATTAACTATTACTTAAATCGTAAATACAATTAAAAATATACAATAAAAATAAATAAATCTTTAAAAGAGTCTACCATCTTCTTGATTTGTAACTTGAAACAATTAAATTAATAACGTAACAAACCAATTTGCAAATTTGCAAGGTATAATTATTTGGCTAATAATTTATTCAAATACCTAGGTATGAGCAAAACATAAATGTCAAAAACAGTACAACTATTATTATTAAAATTGCTAACCACATTGGCATGGTATCTGAAACAAAAAGCATTAATAGTATAAAAATCTAAATAGCGGGTTTATGCCCGATTTCGGTTTTCGACAGGGCAGCTTGACTTAGAAGTAAGGAGAATTTATCAATATAATATATCTATACACTATAGATAATGTTCAAGCCAAATGATTAGTAGATGATTTGAAAATATTTTAATTGACATATTTACATATTCTACACACTTCTAAGTCAAGGCCGTTGGTCGAAAACTGAAACCGAAAATCGGATAGAATCTCCCAGATTAATAATATAATACTTACGTCTGTAAGGCAAACTGTGAACACACACTTGATTGTCCACAGATATAGATATCACAGCCGCTTCCGAAATGCTCGTTATTGGATGCTTATCGTTCGCCACGGGGAGAAACTCTAACCCGGTAACGAACATGTGATGAGCTCCAGGAATGTGTAAAACTTTCTGTAAAATTTGAAAAATTAGCAATATTAATTATTGATAAGATGAAAATGTGCTTAATACCTGTAAGCTAAAGGCAATGTAAATAGAAACTGAACCACTAAACATTGTTCCTACAGCGACGAATCTGCCATCGTCACGAACTGCAAGAGCTGATAAACTTTCATCGACTGCTGCAACTTTGTTGAGTGCAGCATCTTGAGGTATCCATTGTTGTAGATATGATTTTTGCTTTTTTGCGAGGCCGGTAGGATTCGCCAACATATATAAAGCGCTCTGATCTTTCTCACCTTCGACTGGCCCAAATCTACATGAAAAATTAATTAATATAGGTATGAAATTAGATGTTATTGAATGTATTACCGGCAGCGTTTGTACAAATACTTAGAACCCTCCGGCTGCTGCCATTTGAGTCGATTAATTTCTTTGCCAGTTTTATAGTTCCACAAGATAGCAAGACCGTCTTTTGCTACAGTAACTAAATATTTCTCAAATGGGCAAAAATCTAAATCGTCGATCTCTTTTTTATGGCTTTTTAGCACGTGAAGTGGTTGTAGGCCAGGAAACTTCCATAATCTAACAAAACCTTCAGTTCCACCCGTTGCCATTATCTTTCCAGATGGATTAATCCGCACGATGCGCTGTAAAGCTTCTTCTTTACAAAAATCGGTCTGTACGCTATCTGCCGATTGAATTTTGAACGTCAACCGTTTATTATTATTGTTTTTCTTCAGTGAGTTCTTGCGCTTTCGCAGACCTTTGTCCTCATCGCCGATAGTTTCTATATAATCATCTACTATAATCTCTGTATTGACGTTGTATAGCTGGCAATGGCTTTCCTGTCCAGCTACGATATATGTGTGCTTTGGGTCGTTGTAGGCCGCGCAATTCATAACTACGTTAGTGCCAGTTTCATGACGCACGACCTCTTCTGCCACAAATTTCTCCCCATCGTGGGATAGCTCAAATATTTCCTGTAAGCTTCCCTGTTAGAAAACGTAATTAATTCAATCAAGCTACTTACAAATCCGTTAGCAACTCCAGTTTTAGCGGTTCCTCCACCGCCACCAACCAATACATGCCTGCTGGTCAGCAATTGCACAGTGTACAAAGGAAAATTCACTCTCGCTAATAATCCATGTCGATTTCGGCGTGCTGGTGCCATTTAATATCGATTTTCTGTTTTAATTGCTAATAAATATTTAAGTTCCACGTAGCTAACCTCACTAATTTATCTGTGTCATATTTGTAAACTATGGTTGTCTATGCAACCACACTTACGATAATGACGAACACACACGAATCTAGGACACGAGGAATGGTTCAACTATAAAACGATGACGTACAGTCTGATACAAAATACTTCAAACACAATAAAAATACTAAAAAATAAAACATAACGCGTGTTTTCGAGTCAATAATATACTAGATTAAAGATACCAGTAGTGATTTAAAATTTGAAATTTGTAACCTATTTTTTGCATTTAAAATAATATAAAAATCGCAGCGCCGTCTGAGTATTAATAGCAACAACTAGTTGGGGAATGTTTTATTTTATTACTACACCACTAGTCGCACTAGTCGTACAAGAAGTGTAAGAAAATTTTTAATATTTGTATGGATACTAACGCATTAAAAATTAACAATTGATTATGTATGTAAGCCGAACAAAGTCCTTGTATAGATACATACAATAAATATATCAGGTCAGTCAAATCGGTGTAAAAACTTTAAATTCCTTATTTGATTGGAAGTAAGAAAATGCTTGTGTCAATCTTCTTAAAAACAATATTTTATTAATTAAGTCATTTTTATATACAATAACATTATTCGTACTTCAAGTCGTTATATGCAAATAATTATTGTTAATAATTTATTTATTACGATGATATCCATCATATGCATAATTTGTACTTGCATTGGATGTTTATAAGTTTTACAAATCATGTAAACAATTCGTCGATTGTAAATTTATCAAAAACACGCTTAACTATGACGTGAATGTAATCAAGCACAGCCCCTTCCACGACTGATGAAAAATCTTTATAGATCTCAATCGAATTATCATTTAATACGCTCATTATATTTGTCGACAGCAACTGATTATTTGGTATAAATTCACCGAGATCAGCTTTTAAATCTTCTATGTTAATTTTAATACTACGCTCGGTGAAGTCGTAGTAAGCTTTATCGTTTTTATTTACTCGAAATCCTTTGAGTTTGATGTGCGCATCAACACCAGCTAGAAATTGAACAATTACTAAACAATCGATTAAAATATGTAAGTGTTTACTGAAATTTCCAACACAAGGTCCATCAATATCCAAGACAAAGAGCATTATGCGCCCCTTTAAAGTAAAGTGACTACGCAATTGCAACATTGGAAAATATAGATTGAAGTCAAAATCAGCCACATCAGGTTTAAGGTCCACATCAAGCTTCTTAATTTTGTATGTACTTGTGTAGTACACCTCTATGTCGGTCATGTTAACTATAACTTGGTCGATGCCTAATGAAACGCGCGGAACGCTCACCGGCTCCAATGATGGAATGTTTAGCTCCTTTATACCTTTGGCGAGGTACGGACGTACGGCTTCCGCATTTTTTTTGATGCACTCCGATATTTGCGGATCGTCAAACTTGCAGGGTTGAATGTAACTTGCTGGAAAATAATTGTAATTGGTAAAATTAATATTTTATAGCAGGGTGGGGCACTTATTTTCATGTTAAATTTACTCGAGGGGCCAAAATTTAGTTGCACTGCACAAATTTGGGGAATTTTAGTGAAAAACGTACAAAAGCCACTTGGAAAAAGGTTTTCGAGAGCTGCAATTAACTCACGGGCCAGATGTTGCCCAGCATTATTCTGTAACACTGAGTTTCACTATACCTAAATGAAGTTTCGGCAGTACGCCAATATTAAGAGTTTTTACAAACAAGTATGATAGACATGTTTTATTCGTTAATCAACGAATTTATTTATACTTTAGATGCATTTTGGTGATTATATTAATAATTAGTAATAAGTAATTAAATGTTAAGTTAATTTACTGACAATTCGATAATGAAAATTAAAACAATATACTTATGGAGTGTTTCAATAGCTATTACTGCACAACTTGTCCAGTAAATGAGGGCGTTAATAAAATGATTAATTCGCAAAAGTTGGTTAATAGTGAAAATCACAATCCTCTCAAATGTGCTACCAAATCTTAAACTTTTTCAGACTATTTAATAACTGTCAACTTAATTTAATTTAAAAATGGAAAATAACTGAATTATAACTGAACAAGGCCAGTTAATATAAAAGCATATAATAATATAATATATAGAGTGTGTTAGCTGAGTGTGTTAATAAAATGACTAATATGAAATCATCGAAAAAGCTAGTTAATAGTGACAATCACAAAGCTACCAAATTCTCCAAACCTTACTATAAAATTTATTATTAAAATTAATTAATTTATGAGACAATTAAAATAAAATGATTTCTTACGAAATGTTATTGCTTGGACGTGTAACATCCATATCGATAGTGTCAGCAAATAATAAGTGATCATCGTCGTAACGCGGAAGTTGTGAAGTTATTATTAATAATGTAGACTCTACATTGTAGAGTACGCTCTATAAATACTAGTTGGTAGCATTTTTTTAATTATTGTAATAATCGACTTAAAATACAACATTTTCATCAAATTTAATAGCGCACGCTCGAAATTCGTAATAGTTGTTGTTCACGTGTATAAAAGTGAAACTTGCAATGTAAACTAAATGTTTTTCTTTCTATATAAATATAATTATTTAATTTAATGAATTGCGATCCGAACAATGCGTGGATGAGAAAGTTCTATGAATTGTAGGCAACCCATCTTAGTGTTGTATATTATTGGAATGAATTTATAAGTAATATGTAATTGTAGAGTGGTGCTGTTTGTGTAAAATGTGCACTATGAATAATGTGCATAATAAATGAGGTGAATGTACTGCGATGTTTTTGATGGTAATTTGTGTGGAATGTACATATTATTTACTACTATAGCATTGAAATGTGTTAAATAAGTGAACATGTTTTATATCCACCTTGGAGTGATTCATAAAATTCCCCAAACTTTTTTTCCTACAATTGTCAAACTGGATATTCAGAACATCCTGGAGATTGTATCTATACTCAAAATTACATTATCTCGAATGTTACTAAATAAAAATTTATATCTACTTAATATATTTAGTCTATTTTTGAAAACCCATTTACCTACTTGATTGACTAATTGAAGGATTTGACTTTCAATATTTCAATACAGTTAAAACTATATTTAAATATTATCAATGTCTTGCATTGTGTAACAATTGTAAATTTGTAATTCCTATCATCTAAACATAGCAGCAATTATTAAATGTTTATATTTTACTTTTTATTCGATTAGCCAGGTCTTTTATAACCGCCATATCAAACATACCTTCCAATTTTATTATTTCGGTGCCTATGATTCATTTTCATTTATTATTATATTTTTCTTCTTCACATTTCCTCGAATAATCTGCACCAGTATTAAGCCACAAGTTTTCATGCAAGGAATGGCGTATACACTAATTTCTACTATATAAGAATGATTGATTTTTTATTATATATATATGGTATATACCTAATAATTGCAAGGAGCTCAAGTCGTAGTCCATTGGACATGTAAATGCTAAAGTACTCTATACTAAAAAAACTTAATTTATCTTATTATAGACACAAATAAACATTATGTTTTGTGAAGTTGTATCTTTTTTCTTGTTTTTGAAACTATAATTGATGAAATGAATTTAAATCATTTACAAATACATTGTATATAAGAAGTTAGTTCAGATATTATAATACTTTACTGCAAATTATGCTCAGCATAACTAATTACAAAAAGTGAGAAATGGACTTAATTTAATTATATATTTTCTACATTGTTTTATACTTTTAGACAATAGTTTTCGTGCTATGTATTTATGAAAGTGAATATTTTGGTTTCATATTTTACTTAAAAACAAGAATTGCAATAGAAGCATTAATACATCAATGCAGTTTCTTTATTTGTATTACATTATGAAGGCAAACGTGGTATTTTTTTTCAAACGATGAGCATTGCAGAGTGTATAAGGGTGCGTCAAATTCATGGGAGTGCCTGAAGTACATATTAATTTATGTTTTCAGTAAGTATTATTGCTGTAGTAAGTGTTTTCTACATATTGGTGATTTATTGCATACAATCAAATTTGAAAAAGTATTCACAGCTTTTACTAAACATTTCATATATTCTTACTTTGTTTTTATTAAACAACCAAAATTGAACTCAACATGGACAAGAAAGTATTATACCTTGCGTTCGTTTTTTTTCCAAAACAGTGGAGCATCGCAGGTGACAGTGATTTTTGCGAATAATTAATTATGAAAAAATCTAATAATTTACAGAAAATTAATTAAACAATCTTCTTTATATAGGTATACGTACCTGCATTGAGAATAGAAGAATGTTCATTCGCTAACTTAGGTATGTAAAAATTGAGTCCAATAGATAAAATATAAATATAACATTGACCTTTCCGCTACTAACACAAAAAAGCGAATTTGCATTTAGAATTTGATATTTAATAATTGCAAAATTCAAAATTCCGCTTTGAAATATCTTATAAATTTTATAAATATAAATAAACATAACCTTGAATGCTCCAATTTACAAATTAAACATTTATCAAAAATACTTATAGAAACTATGTATCTACCATACTATGTGCGTAGGTGTGTAATAACTACATTAAAAATAAATTATAAAAATTAAAAATTGCAAATTAAAGTTCTTGCATATTTTTTATTACCTACGCAACCTATGCTAACAAGTTTTTATGCATTAGATTTCAGATTTTGCAGCGCAATTACGTGGGTGGTTTGATAAGTCAGTGCAATTTTCAAAACGGCACGGCCTTTCCTCTTATCGAAGTTATTTTTCATTAGATATATTATTTGAAGGAACACACCCAAATTTTCATGCATATTTGTTTATTAGTTTTTGTTTACCATTCAATTGAATCAAGAAAAACGTGTGATTTTTGCAAAAATAAATCAACGAGAGTATAGAGTGTTAATAAAACACTATTTTTAAGGGGCAACTTGGAGCAGGACACCATAAATAAATTAGTGAAGCATTATGGTAAATCTGTATCATCTATTAGAACCATTTACAAGTGATTTTAAAATCTTTGTTGTGATCAAATGAGCACATGTAATGATGAACGTCCTGATCGCCAGGTTTCTGCTTTTACGTCAGATGTCTTTAAGAAAATGCATGATATGGTTTTAGAAGCTAGATGAGTAAAGTTGCGTAAAATTGTTAGTATTGTGGGCATCTCGACTGAACGGGTGCATAACATTTTGCACCATCATTTAGACATTGAGAAACTGTTAACGAGAGGGGTGCCGCGATTGCTCAAAAATTCAGCAAAAATCAAAGCGATTTTTCATGTTCGGCCATAGGTTTGAAGTTATTGTAACGCAATCCAGTAGATGTAAGGTATCGTTTTATTATTGTCGGTGAAAAATAAATTCATCACAACACACAGTGAATGAAGAACAATCGCACCATTAGGTTGGCAGAGGAGAATACGCACCAAAGGAGGCAACTATGGTTTACTTCATTCAATCGAATGGCGAACATAAACTAATACACAAATATCCATGCAATTTTGAGTTGATTTCTCCAAAAGGTTTATTTAATGAAAAATAATAAGTGCAAAGGCCGTACCGTCTTGAAAATTGCACGGACTTATCCAACCACCCACGTACTCCAAATCACTCCAAATTATTGTATTCTTTGCAATTCAAAGCAACAAATTATTGTTCATGTTCAATTAAGAATAGAATGATAAATGAAAATGCTTGTACGCATTCACATCATTAATATTTTAATGCAATGCAAAATGACGACATTTTACAATACAGACAGTTAATTTAAACAGTAGCGTAAAGACATACAATGGTGTTACAAACAATGTAATAATTTGATGTTAAAATTGCATTGATTCAACTAAAATATATTTATACAATGTTGTTGTTGTTGTTTAATAAGTAATAATGAATAATCATAAAATATTATGACCGGTGTACACCTCGTTATGTATTTATTGATATTGAAATTTTATTTTTCCGAAGTTGATTAAAACGCAATATTACTTTGCGTGTTGAAATGAATCATAGTGCTTTTGCACTTCAAAATAAATAACTAATGATGATATAATTAATCAAATGTCTCCATTTCAAATTATCATGCTTATTATACAATATGACAATTACACAGAATGGGCCAGAATTCAAACTAAAATAATTTATCTACTTTTAATTCTATTAATATTTTCTCTTTAACAGTAAATTGTGTACAAACATATTATAGTCTATAGTGTATAGTCCATTATCTTTGGCATCTTATTGATAAACTCCCTCTTTTGTAAGTCTCCATAAAAAGTTGTTTAGCGTTGCTGGGTAAAGAAAGGGTAGTTTCCATAGCCAATTTCCAACATACAGAGACAGTTACATTTGATATTATGTTTCTAGGTTATGTTAGCCCCAGATTATTTTAATTTAAAAATATGTATATTCCTAAATTTTAATATTAACAGAAATACTTTACAAGGAGTTAAAAAAAGTGTTATAGAAAGAATACGACTATTTTTCATATTTATGCCCAGTCAGTGTATATTCTAATGTTATAATAAAAATTTTAAAATAATTAAAAATAAAAAGTAATAAATTAAGTAAGTATCTAGTAGTTTATAATCTATGGATAGTTTATGATTCGAGCATTTAGGTATAAGATAATCCTTTGTAACAAAAACAACATTGGCATAACTTTTTTGAAGAAATTGCTCCCAAATCACGCAAACATATCTGTTTTTAAAATCTGCTCAATCAGCTTGAGTGATTCTAAGGTTTTAGGATCATGCTCAATAATTTTCAAGAGCTTTAATCAACACAACAACTCAAAGCGACAATAAATGAAGAAATTAAAGGCATAGTATGTGGTATGATATTATTTACAAAGTTTGGAGCATAAATATACTTTTTGTTGAGATTTTGAAAAATTAAGATTCACTTGATATTTAAAAGCAAAAAGTCAATATTTTATGTCTTATTAATGGCCTGCTGAAGGCTTAACCCAGCACTGACTATTAATCATATTTAAATTGTTCTTTTTTTACTTATCTTTAAAAAAATAAGACAACCGCTGATTTAGTTTTATTCTTCCTGGTCCTAATTGTACACTAATCATTAGAATCGTGCAGTGGTTTGATTGTGCCCAATCTGTTTTGATGATAAATGGTGCAAAAGCTGTGTCTTAATCTTAAAGATATTTATGGATGTCCTAAAATTATTTAAAAATTTTTAGATTACATATTAATCATTAAGTTCATGTAGCTAAAAAATAATATATTCATTTAAGGTGTAGGTACTTACTACTAAATTTAAACCAAAACCACTACTAATTTATATATTTAAATCAGTTGACTTACCAATAATTATTTAATATAGATTTACGTTTAATTACCTATAGTCATAACAATAATTAAAAAATAATATTATAATATACTTATTTATTTTTGCTAATTTTGCGTCATTCGTTTCGCGTGGTTATTATAAAAGATGAATTCGTTAAAATATATAGATATCATCACATAATCATGTGAGAATTTGTTGTTGCATACAGCACGTGCTAAAACGTGTAAATATTTATTTATTAAATGATTGTACTAGACAATTTAATAACAATAATATGCATTTTTTTCAAAGGATTAGTAGGTGATTTTAAATAGGATTATTTATTACATTGTCGTATATCTGAAGATGTTTGCAATAAAAAAACAAAATATATTGTAGTGTATTAAATAATAATATATTACAAGTAACAATAACTAAAATATATACAAATAAGAAATGATGCGCCGTTACAATAAGACTGGAATATACAAATTATCATAAAGTTGAGGCACGTGGAAAATGTAAATTTAATCACGACACAGTATAATTACTCCAATGACTAAAGAAATTCTAATAAAAACCTTGAATTGTCAATAGCGGTCAATCAAATTTATCGTTAGGGAAAAGTTCATTGAGCGAAAATGTTTTAAAAAACTCTCGCAATAGACTAAATACAACCTTATCAAGCTCGCTTTCTAGCACATCCTCAAATTCCCTAAATAATTCCATAATGTTTTCGTTGAATATGATGTTGGTGGTTTCGGTCAATTCTGTATTATCTTTGAAAATCTCATCGAAACGAACTTTGATGTCTTTCGGCTTGAAAATCACTCGACTGTCTTGTGGGACAAAGTACCCTTTCGTCAATTTGCCGGATATATAAATGTCCGCTGTTACTTCCACTAAAAATATGATAAGATAAATATCAAAATAATTCTTAAAAATGTAAGAAATACACATTACAACTTATTGTTAAATAGTAACACGCGACAAAAGCTACTCTTGAGAAAATCAGTGTCGAATTGAAATTAAGAAATTATCAAATATGGATTATAGCTATTTTACATTTAATGGTTTTAAAAGAATTGGGATTTACTTTTTCACCATTTTAGCTCTAACTAAACATAAAATTTACATCAACTTAGCTGCGTTTATCTAAACAAAGAATTGATGAATATAATAGCATAAATTTTAGTCAAATTTGAAAACAAATTGCTTTTATAGCCTAGTATTAGAGTACTTGATTAGCTAATGAAAAATATTGAAAAAATAATGTCAATTTCAATTTTGTATCAAGGAATAAAAAAAAATTGTTATGAACAAAAACTGATAAACTTTCAAACATTCTTTAGTATAATTGAGATCATGTTGCAAATAAAAAATGATTTTCTAAAAAACAATTTGAAATTTTTAGTTTCTTCAATGGAATGAAATTAAAGGAAATAGATAAAGATCAATATTGCTTACAATCGCTATTATTCGATAAATATTTAATCTTGTATGGTTGCTTTAATTTATAATTTGAAAAAAACTCCATTTGAAATAAATGTGTTTAAATAAACCACATTAATTTGAATGATTGTTTTTAAACCCAGAACGCTATAATACTTTTTATATTGGTGTTGTAATATAAATTCTCCTTCTACAATAACGTAGTCTGTCTCGGTTTTTGTTCATATTTGCCATTAATTGGACAATTTAAAAAATCTTTTGTAATTCTAATAATTCAGCCGATAAATGAGAATTTAGTATGAAGACATATCCATTATTTCTTGTTGTTTGACATAAATATAAATTAATCAGAATAAGTTTCATCAATCAGAAAATCAACACAATGCTTGGTGTGTACATATCACTTCTGGGGTATTTCAGATTAGTCATATTAATTTCAGAAGGCATCAAATGTAATTCGGATAAGTTGTAAATACAGGATTACTTTATTTTTACCAGTCAGGCAGTAGAGATAGAGATTAAGAATCGGGTAAGAGAAAATGTTAGATGCCACTAGTCAGCTAAATTTTTGTGGAGTCTGGGTTCACGTTGCAGATGTGTTAAGAAAATTAACAACCAATATTCCAAAACTAAAGTGAGGACAAGAATGCGTTTTCTTAGCTACCCTGCATCGAGAACCCCTACTCCACACAAACCTAGCTGACTAGTGTGACAAGTCACATTTCTTCTGTTATATCGTAACTATTTCGATAGCAAATAGCAGATCACTCCCTATGGAACACGTTTAACAAACCCATGTCTTTACTGTTATTTTAAATATTTAATATAAAGAGATACTTTCAAAAAGAACAATCAACTCCCAACGCTAGGCCTACATATTTGCTAGAAGATAGTAAATGTTTACGAGAATTGTTCAAAAATGCATCATCAAATACTTACAAAACTTTGCGTTAAGTGGTCCTTCACCAGCCAACTGCATAAACAGTACCTTCCCAGCCATATGATAATTTGCAATCAACTCCACAAGCGGAAAGTATACATTCATTGTCATCGTTATATCATTTTTGTTCCTCGCAAATTTTACATGATTAATAGTAAACTCGCTGGCGTGTTTCAGCTGCGATTCGGTCAGATTCACAACAAAATTTGGTATCCCCAGTGAAACGTCCGGAGTGCTGAGCGGATCAAGCGATGGAAGCTGCAGTTCGGGAATGCCATCCTTCATATGCGGCTTGATGCTATTTGCATTCTCTAAGAAGCATTGCTCGACGTCTGGTGCCGATAGCGTACATAGTTTAACGAACGGCGCTGCAAGGAGGTAGGCGATTAACAAAGTTTTATCAATGAACTGATTGCGTTTATTAACTTACGAAATGCAGCTGCATTTGCACTAATTATAGTAATACAAAGAATGAAAGTTGCTTCAAACATACTGCAAAACAGTGTGCTGGAGAATTACACATGGAAATTTATTTATACGTATTGGCATAATGTGGAAGTTAATTACAATTAATTAGTCGCGAGAATTAAATTGCAATGATTAAATATATAATTTTATTGATTTATAGGTAAAAATATAACTAAATATAATCGAAATTAATTGCATTTGGCAGGAGCAAGGATTTTGTGCGACGTAATAAGACTTGTTTGCATCTCTGTAATTTGACATTTTCTATTTAGTATAATAAAATATATACAAATACTATATTACTATATTCTATCAATCAGTAATTTTTAATAAAAACAAGCGTAAGTTAAAGTAAACTTCATTGAAACAACCACGTCGGTTTAATTGTAAAACTAACAACCATCTTCAACGTACATTAACCGGCCTGTTTTGATTCGCACCATTGATATAATAAAATATTATTGATTTTTAGCATCAACAATTTGAAGGTTTTGTGCTGCATCAAATATTTGCCGAGGAAATGATTCAGTCGCCGATTGAACAATATATTGTACAATATACGATTTAATAATTAAACAGCGATTTGCATGAAATTAGTGGATTGTGATTAGAAAGTATCGTATAAACATCGCACATTGCCATTTCTAAAAAGCAGAAACAAATATTGTGTTTTAATTTGCATTTTTCATATGCGGCATTTACGTAATATGATGTTCATATACATATTTCTGATGAATTGCATTTCGATCATTATTCATTGAAGCGCACAATTAATAGTTTTCGCAAAGTAATAATTGCAATTATTAACATAAATAAATTTAAACAGTGCGCATAGCCTTGAAGATGCTTCAATATCAATTCGATTAATATCTACAAAATTTTCCCCCAGCTATGACGATCAAGGTCGGATGATTTTGAAGATTGTCATCATCGAAATAAATTAAATAACATCACTCGGTATAATTAAGTGCTCTCGCGATACAATTACAAAATAATGTGCCAATATTTGACAGATATGAAGACATAACTTCAATGTGGATTAGTTTATTGGGTAACTTTATTATCAAGGTTGCATGTTGCGCTACTAATCTTCTGGAAATAGCACATCAAGCGAATATGTTTTGAAAACATTATCGATTATCGATATTGTAAATGCACCGATAATGTCAACGACAATCGGCTCGATTTCTTTGAAGAATATATCGATGTTTTCGTTGATCGCCTGATTTGCGGCTTCGGTTAGCTGCGGATTGTCGAATAGATTATCGTAATACGCTGAAACGTGACCCAAGTCTAGTTTAATCGATGGCTGCTTGAATCTCAGATACTGTTTGCCGTTTTTATCGATGATGTTACCTTGTAGTGATGTATACGCAATCATATTTGCTACAAAACACCATTTAAACAAGTTATAATTATAATTAATTAAACATACTTAACGTTGCATTGCAGTAACCTTTGCTATTCAACTCGAGAAGAAGTATTTTACCTTTCGCCTCATAGTCAGCGCGTAAGACGATTTTGGGAAATTCAAAGGTGCCTTCAATCAGTTGCTTATTCAAATCAAAAATGAAATCTTTACCCACTTTAAATTCAGAAGCATGATCGATAAATATGTTTAAAAACGACATGCTAAAATTCGGTTGTTCGACTTTGGTTACATTAATGAAGGCAGGATCCAGCGGTGGAACGTTTAGCTCTGGTATTCCCTTCTTTAGATGCGGTTTCACAGCTTCAAAATTATTGAAAACGCATTGCTTTAGATTAGGATCATGGCGCTTGCAAATTGTTATAAAATCAGCTAAAAAATATAAATTAGATTAATTCAATAAGAGATAAAGCGATTTAAAATGTAAGACTTACGTATTTTTGAGTACGTACATTGAATAACTATTATTACAAATAGAATAGTAACCAACTTGCTTTTAAAAAGCAACATCTCTATTAAAATAATAAGAAAAATAACATATAAATTCATATTTATAGCAATATTTTTGTTATTTGTAGACTACTGCGTAGATTTAATTTAATTGCTAATTATCAATCTAATTACGATAGAATAGGGGAATTTAAATAAATCACAAACAAAGTTGAAGGTTTTTTTTACTTATAATCAATTTTATTTTCAGATGCGTGTAAAATTTATTAGAATTAAGCACTAATTTTTTGATTCACGATATTAAATCACCGTAAAATGTGCCTGTAATGGACAAGTTTGTTATTGAGCGTATATTTTGCTTTGTTGTGTTGTAATTTGGCAATAAAATCATGGTAAAGTATATAATAGATTATGTGGCAATTAATTTAACTTTTTGTAATGCTCACTAAGGTAAGGCCTTTAAATCGCACATTAATACGTATAACTGTTTCATTGTGGAGCAATCCAACCTCAAATTTTGATCATTGGAAATGTAGTTTTTAGGGGGATATGAAGACATAATTCAATAATGTAAAACAACAAATTTATTTGGAAATTATGTATCTTTCTATCTAATTTATCAAGGCTACACTAATGCGTTCATATTGCAATTACGCCGGAAATAATTCGTCCAGCGAATGTTTATCAAATACATTTCGAACGATGCCAAATGAAAATGATAAAATTATGTCTTTGACGAGAGGTTCTACTTCGGCGAAAAATTCCTTAGCGTTTGCATTAATTGCAGCATTTGCAGCTGCTGTTAGTTGCGGATTATTAGCAAATAAATTTTCATACAAGACTTCAGCTTTATCAAATGTAAATGTAATATTAGGTCTATTCAAACTGATATACGGTATACCATTTTTTTCGACTAATTTACCTGTGAGTGAGTTATGTGTTACAATATTAGCTAAAATATACAGAATAAAGTAATTGATAAATCAGAATTATTCAATCTTACTTAGATTCACTTGACTAAATCCATTGCTACTTAATTCAAGAAGTAAAATTTTTCCGTTAACTTCATAGAAAGCATCAAGGGAAATAAATGGATACGTAATTGTACCTTTAATAATCGTATCAGCGACATTAAAATCAAAATCGTCGCCTATAATGTATTGCGAAGCATAGGATATGGTAATGTTTCTGAAACGCATGTGGAAATTCTTATCATCAAGTGCAATTTCGTTAATCTTGGCTGGATCAAGTGGAGGTACTCCCAAAGCGGGTATTCCCTTTGCCAAGTGCGGACGAATATCTTCAAAATTTTTGAGTAGACAACGATTTATTTCAGGATCATTGCGTTTACAGATTGTGATAAAACTGGCTAAAATATTATATAAATAATTTAAATATTTTGCAAAAGAAAGTACATACGTATTTTTGCACTTAAATATCGACTATTTAAAATAACTAGCAAGATGAACACTAAATTTGATTTTGTAGTCATGGTGAGAATAAGGTTTGATGTAATGATGCACATCAAATTTATACAACAATTCAAAGTTTTATAATTTCATTGAATGAAAAAGCAATAAATGTCGCCAATTACTTATAGATGCATGTTAAATTATGTTTATACTAAGTGAACGTTAAAAGTTTTTAAATTTAATGAAATTGACTATAGAAGTACTAAAAAAATTACGTCTCAATTTTATTTGTGGCTTGTTATTTAAGTCTTGAAATTCCAGTTTCTTTAACAATGACAGACTGGCAAAAAATTGGGTATAAAAAACTCATCTTTTCATCATGGTTCCTACTGTAAGCAAATTATAAATAATTGTAACTGTATCAATTATATATATATAATTATCATGGAAAAATTAACGATTACTAGTGACATCACATTGAATGTTGATTTAACCATTTATTAACTATCTAATGAGTATCGTATAGGTAAACATAAGATCGAATGCATGATAAAAATTCTTATGCATTATTCAAGGCCACCCTTTTCAAATTTCTAACACAACACAAATGGCTTTTCACACAAAAAAACACACACATGTTGTAATACTCAATACATTCAACTTATTAAACATTATTGTGTAAATTAATTAATTTTTACGCGAAATTGGGCGTTTCTCGCAATTACACTTAACGATCGTTTTTACATCGACATGTACGACATACAAGAGCTCTTAATTTGCATTTAAATTGTTACAAAATTTCATAATGCGTATATATCTACAGAAAAAAATTTGAATAACTATTGTAATACCGCTCTTACTACACACCACACCGTCGGCTTGGGCGCAAGGATAAACTTATTATTTTTTGTAACTCTCTGACGTATTTTTACAATGAATATAAAGAAATGCGCCTAATGTAAAAGTTTAGTTCGCAATTAACTTTTCTACAATGAAGTACCTTGAATTAGTCGTAGTCGTAGTCGCGTTCGTCGCAGTGGCCAGCGCTAAGAAATCAGTGCTCCGTATGTAGATCGACCTTCACTCTTCACGCTTTTTTTTAAATCAATTTTTGATCATTCCAGCATCGTGGATCAAGCCGTGCAAGTTGGACGGCAACGAGTCGAAATGCATCGCCGAAAACATCGAACTGTGCCGGCCGCACTTCACCAAAGGCATTCCAAAGTTGGGTGTTCCGCCACTTAGCCCTTTCAAGATCCCCGAGGTGAGCGTTCAGAACAATGATCTTCGCATCACGGCGCGAGACCTAACAATGCATCACATCGACAAGGTGCAAGTGAAAAGTTTGAACGTGGACTCGTCGCAGGATCTATTCAACGTGGACCTGCTTTTTCCAAAATTGTTCGCTACGTTTTCGTACCAAGTGCAGGGTAGAATTTTGTTATTGCATTTGAACGGTCAAGGAGCCGGCAACATCTCGCTCTGTAAGTAACTTTACTACTTTCAAGTCAAATTATTAACTGGGGTGCAATTTTAGCTGGTATAGCAACGCAGGCAAAACTTAAGGGCAAGCGTTACATTAAAGAAGATAAAGAGTATGTGAACTACTACAATATTGATGTGAATTTCGATGTAGATGATGGAAAAATCTTCTTGGCAAATATCTTCGGCCCACGCGACGACCTTACCATCAATACAAATCGATTAATCAATGAGAATTTCAAAGACTTCTTCATCGAACTGAAGCCGCTGTTAATCGACGCTGTTTCCTCGTTCATCCTCAACATCGCAAAGAACGTTTTTTCAATACCATTAAGCGACCTATTTCCAAATTAAGCATGTAATTTATAAGCTATTAAAATAAAATATAAAATACGTTAATCACCGTATTAATAATGCATTTCTTGCACATTTCACTGCTAATTGCCGCAACGTGAAGCGTAAGCGAATTTTGTGCGGATAAAAACAGTTGCATTGTCATCGGGCAACGCATTACAAATTGCAAAACGGGTACGATGATGTGGAACCGAAACTTTGCATACTATTGCGTCGGTGCGTTGCTCCTGCTAATTTCTGTTCCAGATAGAATCGATTGCAAATCGTTGAAGTTGCGTAAGTAATTAAATCCGTGTTGTGTATAATTATCCGCCAGAAAATTGCATTATTAATAATTTTTCAGCATCGTTTTTAAGTGTGTGCAATCGCAATGACCCCAAAATCAACGACTGCATCAAGAAGTCGGTTGAGAAATTGCGCCCGCTACTGAAGAAAGGCATTCCCGAGTTCGGAATTCCAAGTTGTGAGCCGTTGGTGATTCCCGAAGTAGTCATCGATCAAGGAGCCGGTCCGGTGAGCGTTAAATCGGTGTATAAAGATATCAAAGTGTACGGCCCGACCAGCTTCGACCTGAAAAACATTAAGTAATCCGTTTGATGATAAAGAAACAAATTGCATAATTTAATTGGTAAATAATTATAGGATCGATTTGGATAAGAATCGTGTCAAGTTGAAGGTGTATCTGCCTGAGCTGCAGCTGACGAGTGATTATGATATGGACGGCCGGATCCTAATGATGCCAATCAAAGGTTCGGGTGTCAGTCATGGCAATTATAGTGAGTGTTGCATACGTTTCGTCATCGACAAATACAAATACATATTTTATTAGCGCGAGCTTAGATTAAAACACATGTCATTTTAATTGCTCTTTAGGTAATATTGATGCAACGATTCTGATACAAGGCCAGCAAATAAAGAAAGACGATAAATTGTATTTTAATGTGAAAGATTTTTTCGTCGAATTCCACATTGGTCACGCTACAATACAACTGGATAATTTGTTTAATGGCGACAAGGAATTAGGTGAGAGTTATTCCATTAATAAACGCACCATTGCAGCGATTAATTATTTGAAATCGAACCGCAAAACATTTTGACACTTTTGTGAAAACCTCTACTAATTGATTTTTCTCATTATTTTTTTTTTCAGGTGAAGCGATGAATTTGTTCCTGAATGATAATTGGAAGCAGGTGTCGAATGAAATTAAACCAGTGTTGGAGGATACAATAGCAGCAATCTTCAAGAAGTTTGCAAATAAAATATTCCATAAATATCCGTTGGAGGTTTTACTACCAGAGAATTGAAACGAAATTAGCTTTCCAACTATTTATTTATTTAATCTTAAATAAGAGCAATATTTAGATGTATTGCAATGATTTGATAATGATAAGTTTTCTAGAAATTAGTTTACAATCTAGGTCATAGTGTGCGTTTGATGAAACTAATCTCGATGTAGACCGTTTTTGTTGAAATAAAAAGCGCATTATTTTGAACATATACAACATAGCATATTATATTACATAATTTTTTTGTTAAATTATCGCATAAATCGAGTGCACGTAATGCTCGCTGGCTAACCGTCTGGGGAGAAATGCAAGATAACACTTTCACTTTCCATCACCGCTCGGGGCGCCGAAGAATACTAGCACGTACGCGAAGAACGCATAGAAAACATACTTGTACAATATGCCGGCCGCGCATTCCACAATCCGATTTTTCATTCCATTTCTTCCAGTTTGGCATTCTTAAACTGGTAGACGGCGATGGTTTTGCTTTAGTCGGCACAACCTAGCGCAAAACACACTGTGATAGCAGCTCCAGACAGACAGACAGACAGAAAATGTTGACGGTCACCATCATCCTCGCCTGCTGCATTCTACTTCAACACCAACCGACCGCTGCGTATCAGGTGAAGAGCGGACCGTTGATCAAATACAGACGTAAGTCAATATCACACACCCAGTAGTGATGCACAATTAATAATTCAACAATATCGTCTTTTGTAGCATCATGGTTGAAAAGATGCGAACGCTACACGCATGAAACGAACGACTGTCTGACGGAGATGTTTGCAGAAATGTTTCCTCAATTAGCTAAAGGTACATTTAGTATAGCTTGCGTTAAACAATTATTAAATTATATATATAATTGTAGGTATTGATGAAATTAACGTTGATGCATTTGAACCTTTACACTTGGATAAAGTATCGGTGTCTAAAGGAGCTGGAGCTGTAACTCTGACTGGTAGCTTTTACAATCTGACAGTGGTTGGGCCGTCAAATTCAACACCGACTTACAGCGAGTATGTATAAAATCAACTATACTAAAGTAATCAATGTTTAAATTGATATAATTTGTATTATTAGCTTGGACATTCCTAATCGGAAATTTAATTTCGGTATTTATCTACCATTACTCGATATCCGTGCAAAATACAACCTGAAAGGGCAACTGTTAATCCTTCCGCTAGTTGGGCACGGTAACTGTGAGATGCTTTTAAGCGGTGTCGACACCAAAATCAAAGCAGACATCAGTTTTCCACTAGTCGACGGCAAGGAGATACTGAAATTCGATACCATGCAACTTTCATTCACCATCGAGAAAATCAAGATACGTTTGGGAAATCTATTCAACGGCAATAAGGTTTTAGGTGAGGAAACGCTTTCATCGCGTTGCATAACCGCAATAACGATAACTTTTTTTGCTGCTTCAAATAGTAACAATTAACATTACACAATAGTGTAGCGCGCTAACGATTCTTTAATATTCATTAACTTTTGCAGGACTGACGGTGAACTCGTTCCTGAACCAGCATGGCGTGGAGATCGTCAACGAGCTGGAGGAACCGATAAGCGAAAGTCTAGCGCAAATATTTAAAGATATCATCAACAATATCTTTACTAAGCTACCGACTGAATTCTGGCTACCAAAGACAAGCGATGATGCTGCTGGCGATGATGCTGCTGGCGATGATGCTGTTGCTAACACCACCACCACAACAACATCCACAACATCACCGCAATAACAAATTTATTATTACGATTTTTATTACAATTACCTGTTATTTGTTATTTAGATGTGTTGAAAATTTTATCATTGTTATTAATTTTAATGCAAATCGTGTGTGGAAATGCATTGTATGAAATTAAATAAATTATTTTTTATTATTGATAATGATGATGTTGATGATTTGGGTTACCGATATGTGTGTGTGCAAATTATGAAATCTGTGTATGAACAATTATATCAAATCGAACAATGTAATTATAAAGCAATCATGTTGTTTGGGTTGCCTATGAGCGCGCGCACAATTTAATAAAACTACAATCGTTTCTATTGCATTAACAATCTCTTTGCATAATACGAATTTTTCGTTTGCGCATTGTCTTTTATGCAATGCATTAAAATATAAAATATAAATAAAAAATATGTAGGTGTTTGTTTCCGGAATATATGGCATGAAATGAAATTTAATTGACTTTTCTATGCAATTGTGCAAATTCCATATTATAGTTAGCTTGGAATTGATTTAATAACTATACTTTTATAATATATTCTTCTCATTAATGGTAATAGCAAAACAAACAAATACTAATTTATGTATGAATAAAGAAACTGGTTCAAAATTACATAAATTACCGTCTACAAATTGTTATTTTGCAACGATTTAATAAATTTTTGCAACGCGCGCGCACACCGATAGATAAACGCGCAGCTTATACAATTTATTAAATAATAATAAGAATAACAACAACAACACTCGAAAATAAAGTAGAATTTTGGATTTGTTTACCGATTAGATAATATTTTTACTATTATGTGAGTTATAGTGAGTGAATGAATGAATGAAAATAAATAATATAATAAATTCGCTTTCATGTGCTGCTATTAAATTACTACCATTTTAATTAGCTTTTAAAAATGTCATAATTGCAAGCTATTGATAAATTTTTATCACATGGAGAAAGTATTTAAAATATTGTTACAAGGATGAAAATATTTGCGATGATTCACTTCGATATAGAATTGTTAAGGCCATCAAATATATATTATATTACATATTGTAATTATTTAACTAAATTTTTTTGTTAAAAAATTAGCTCAATGTGTTAAAATGTAAATTGACCTTTTATTAGATACCAAATTTAGAATATTTTATTGTAAATTTTAGAGGATGAATGTATTATCAAATTGAATAAGCGCAAAGTATAATTTTTGCTTAATTTCAATATTACGACCTTTCATGTGTTAGAATATTACAATATTTGATTGTGTGAATGCATGGCGCGTTTCATTTACTTCAGCAATTACATTTTGTTGCTGTTGTCGTTGTTGTGAAAATTGAAAATTTTTGATTTTTAAATTGCTAAATTTTCAGCTTTCAAATGTGTGCTAGTTAAAACATAAACTTATTTCAAAATTGTGTTTTTTATAATAATTTTTAATTATTACATATATAATAGTAGCGAAAATTATGTACACAACTGACAGTAAATTACCTGCCATGTTATATTTTAAAAAAAAGCAAAAGTTTCTAATTTTGCTCAATTGTTGTAAACGTAATTAATTTGAAGACGCGTACCAATGCGCCAAAAAATCATTTAATAATAAATGTTGATCCTAATCCATAAATTAAAAGTGTGCAAGTTGTGCTAAATTAAACTTTACGCTAGTGTAAGCACCACTATTGTTTTAAAATAATTAGACAAAAACGTCTATTTAATAACACAAAAATAAAAAAATGAGTAGATTAAATAACTACTGTAAAAATATAGGTCATAAAATGTCTGTTTAAATATGTTTAGGTTTAACAAGCCTCTGAAATTTATCAAATTGGCTTTTTATTCGATAAAGTGTCGAAACAAATCCTGTATGTAAATTAAATAAAAAGTAAAAAAAACATTTTTTTTATAAAATATAGTGATTAAGATATAGAAAAATAACTAATTTAATATATTAACAATACATTGAAAGAAAAGCTATAGGTAATTAAACAAATTGAAATCCACTAGAATTTCAGAATGTAAAAAATTAGAAATATTTCACTTTATTTCCTTAATTTCAATTTGTGGCACCAATTATATTATAGATTGAGAATATTAAGCATCAAATATTAAAAAAAACAAAGATATTTTTATTTATAATAACCAGAACCGAATTTAGTCTCGTTTGCTAATCGAAACAAAGAATAGAACAGACGAAAAATCGGTTCAAAGATCTACAAAGATTTTTTCATATGTTTAGTGGTGTACCCCAAATTTAATGATGCTAACGACATTTTTAGCGTGTTTTCACTAAGATGGGAGCCTAGTACCTCTAACAATAAGTAAATCTATGCTCAGGTACGATGAATTCATTGGCAGAACACTCATTGCTCTTTATGAAAAAAATAATTAAGATTTAAATAAAACAATAGCAATTTGAAACCGATTTTCAGATTTAAACCAAGCTCTAGAAGTATAAAATGAAGTAGACTTTTAAATAGGTTTAGTTACAATTTGTAGCTTTTTGTATTACACAATAATTCTTAAAAATTAATATTTATATTTTATATAAAATGTACATAAATTTCTTTAAACTTCCATATTTATTAAGTATTAATAAAACATTATATTTCAATTTTTGTTTTAGTAAAATTATTATTACAGAGACAAAAGAAGTAAATTAATATTTTTTGCTATTAGATGCAGAATTTTTATAATATGTTTACGATGAAATAAATTTTGCTAGGAAAATGATAAATTGGTGTAGTAAATTATGTAACGTTTAAGATGTAAAATCAGTGCTATAATTGAATAACTGCAAGTTAATTTATTGTAGGTATTGTGGTTATACTGAGCAATTTAAAAAAATCTTAAAAAGATTATGAATAATTCTATTATTGTTAAAACAATGCAAAAGTTTGCATTTTTTGCCAAGCAAATTTTTAACACATAATTCATTAAATGGCAGTATGCGTCGTCCTTCATATTAATTATATTTGTGCTGTATGGTTTTTTTTATTATCAAGCGATGTTGGTTATAAATATTGTAAAATTATTTAAATGAGCCTGTACGCAAAACTCATTGTTATTTACTGTAGATATATTATTCTGTGCATAAAAAATAGGAATTTTCAAGAGATATAACTAATCAAAATTCTGGAATAAATATTATGCAACATTTATTAACTAATAATTCTATTTTAGTTTAAAAAATTATCTGATATTGCGTATTATAATTTTCAGAACAAAATAAAAACATGTTAGTGAAACATTAATGGCAATAATTATAGAAAGTGTTAAAAATGTAATTAAATTGTTAACAAGCAAATAATTTATTATATTTTACCAACATCTTATTGCTACACGCTTAAATTAAAAACCGAAAAAAATGAGCAGATTTTGTAATGAATTTCACATTTATTACAATATTAAATATCACATAGATAAAAAGCTCATAATTTAAAACGAATTATAACAAAATGTTGAAATTTAGTAAATTGTACGCAAACCTCAAAAATACAATAGAAACCAATACTTGGTGGGGGTGGAAAAAAACATTTTTCCAATAAAATTATTTATAATTTATGGGGCATTAATTTTCATTACGCATTAAAATGAAATGATTTATACATTTTTCCAATCATTGCATTAAAATATTTATTTATAATAAATGATGTGTGTGCATATTTCCCTAATACTTATTATTATGAAGAAAAGCAACCCTTTTAAGTATGTATGTAAAATTTTGTTAATAAGGCATTAAAATGTCAGTTATGTGAGAGGTAAAGAAATTAGAATAAATATATTTAAAATTAATTTTCTTGAAATCAATCAAATATTTGTTGATATAACAACTATTTGGTTCTATACATAATGTATATAAAATATTTATCACTCTATCAAATATATTTTCAATAATTCACTAAACTTTCAATTACCTGTGTCATAAAGAAATTCAAATCAATTAACAAAAATTTTTAAATCCTCTGTAAACCAATTAATTTAATATTATTAAAATGTAATAAGGCATTAAAATGTTGTTAAAAAGTTATGTGAGGGATAAAGAAACTGGAATAAACTGATTAAAAAATTTTAAATTTTCTTGAAATCAATTCGTAACCAATAAAATATTTCTTGAAACAGCAAACAGCTAGAGCTATACGTGATGTTTATCAAATATTTATGATTATCAAATATATTTTCAATGAGACACCAAGTTCCAATTATCTGTGTCATACAGACATTGAAATAAATCATTTAAAAGTTATCTATCTTCTTGAAATCAATTCGTAATCATTAAAATATTTGTTGAAATATCAAACAGTTGGAGCTATAGGTACGTGATGTTTATAAAATATTTATGATTATCAAATATATTTTCAATGAGGCATCAAAGTTCCAATTATCTGTGTCATAAAGAAATTGAAATCAATTAATATAAATTTTCAAACTCTTCAGAAAACCAATGTAATATGATTAAAATGTTAATAAAATTGCATTTAATATAAAATACTTAAAGAAGAAAAACACCCCTTTAGAGACATACATGATTTTTATAAAATATCTATCAGTTTATAGAAATATTTTCACTGACATTAAATTTTCCATAATATGAAAATTCTTTTTAACCATTATGCCATCACAATATATTCGCATTAAAATAATTGTTAAAGATATACTTGCCTATTTATTATAATCAAAATATTGATAATATTGAGACACTATTTTAAAATACAAAATAAACATTGGCTAATATTTAATTCTTAAAACAAATAAACATTTTGAATAAAATAAAAATTGAATATTTCCATCTAGAATTAATTCATGGCAAGAAAATTTCGAGTGTTGTCAAAAATTGTGTATCAATTGTACATTTCAAAATCAAAATTCCTAGAATTGCACAGCAACAATTTACTACTAGAAAAAAAACCAAGCAAATTAATATGCAAAATTACTTAAACGCGCATTAGCCAACAACGCAACATTACGCTACAATTATCAATCTCATAATCATCAAATTACGATACATTACGCACAAAAATTATATAATTTCTAATCGCACCCTTCTTTGCGAATACAACAAGAACAACAAGAAACAAAATTGTAATGACTGTTCTGGATTTTTTCCTCATTCATTATTACGTCTCGAATGCTCTCAATTACCGCAACGCAAAAACGAAACACACGACAGGCAGACATATCGAAATAATTCGTGCAATATCTCAATCACATCCTCGAAATCGTCAACGACGACAATCGTCGATGTTGCCCAATCGCACAACGTCGAACGTTGTAGCAAAATTTTTCTTTTTGCCATAGCCTCTTGTAGGTAAGTACTTACTTACTCACTTACATGTGTGTGTGTAGCAATACAACAACATTGTTATCCCCCCTGCGCGGCTCAAATAATTATTAGCGTCCCCTCTTCCACCCTGTTTGTATAATAAAATCAAAAGGTATGACTTTCTCCCGATTCATAACGCACAAAACCGCTAGCTGATTAACAAATTAACAGCATCGATATTTCGTTACTGGCGCACCAACCAGCGTGTTTATTATAGTTTTTTGGTGGTTGAGAACGACGCAAAAATGTTGAACGCCCGGAAATATTTGCTTGTTGTGTTTGTTATTACGATACAGTGCACGTGTGGGCAAGACGATAATCTCCTCAAAGCCGAAGATTTTTCCAGACGTAAGTGATAATATATAAGTCTAGTAGTAGTAGTAGTAGTAGTTGGATAATTGGTGCAATTACGATTAATAAGATTAATAAGTTTAATAATTTCCTAGTTTCTACACAAATTATAAACTGTAACATACAGGGTGCGTACATAACATATTAAAATGTTTTCAAAAATATTGTAACTAAGTATATTCCTGTAAGTACAGCTGATAGTTTATACAAATTGCATGTTCGTAACGACAAAAACATCAATAATAAAACATTTAAATATGTTATAATTAAAAACGCAACTGGCAATCACGTTTTTCTCAATCGAGTGCCACAAAAAGAACAAAAGAAGTTTATATTTCAAAATATAAAATGTAAGTACCACGTGTTTTAGCTAAAATGATATAAATTTCAAATTCTCTAGAAGATTTGTTTAATAACAATTTCGATTCAAGCTGTAGAGTTAACAATTTCCATTTATACTGCATCAAAATTTAATGTTTTCGAAAAACTTTTTAAGAAACTTGCCAAAATGTAATAAATTTTCATTATTGTTCAAAAGATCAAATAAAAAAGTTAATAAGACTGATATTCATTTCGGTAAATATTATAGTTTAGTAGACAAAAAATTTCTTTTCTTTTCAAACAATTAAATAAAAATAGTTGCAAAAATAATATTAATTCACTTGGAAATTTTGTCTCATACTCAATAATGAGTCAAAAATGCTATAAATTATTAAATAAATTTGGAATTTTAGAAAAACTCCCTAAATTCCCGAAATGTAAGAGTTTCTTTGGTTTTTAAAGGACAATAAATTGTAAATAAACTTAAATCAAATACAATATAGTTGAGAATATAAACCAAAATTACATTTTACTAAATTACTAAAGTTCTTGAATTATTTCAAGCATCCCATGTAACAAAATCACGTCAAATTTCCAAATAGCAAACGAGCACGTCTTGAATATGGCAAGACACTACATTAATTCGTAGAATTATTCAATTCTAAGACAACAAAATAATAACAACAACAACAACAACAACACATGTTAACCAAACCTTTATGTAATTACGTATACGCGCGCCGATATTACAAAATATCGAATTTTACTACTTCACAGTTTCTCGTTGTGCAACGCCAACACATTGCCTTCGTCGAGCGTTTGCACCACGGCACACACATTATATCGTGTAGCATGTTGCATTTAGTCGCACCGATCGAAAAATCGGGGCGTTTTGATGGATGATGATGCCGAGTTCGCCGATCACAATATATTATTGATACGTATTGCATAATACGGCACGTCGTCGCGCGCTTACGTCACTTCCGCGCATCGTGTGCCGGGTTCGCGAGACGTATGTAGGTCTTTCCCATCATCATCATCATCATCATCATTGAAGGAAAGCCTCATGGAGGTCGGTCGTCGATCGGTTTGTTTGGTTGCTTGGTTGTGGATAGTTGGTTGGTCGGTGTGTGCGCGGCCGACAACCGCACTTTCACTATCATTGTCGATTATCGCGCGCGTTGACAACGTTTTTTTTCTGCGTTATGTAATTGTGTGCGGCGCGCTCAATTGGGTCAGCCGAGCGCACGCAAAGTTTAAGCTGCGAGATGATCGAAAAATCCGTCGTGTTAGTCACATTTCAAGGGCTACTTTCCATGCAAGTTTTTCTATATGTAGGAAAGAAAGTAATGATTCAATTTTTCGACTAAACTAGATAAACATGTGTTGAAATATGTAAATATTTGATCGAAACATGTGACATTTAACATTTCTTTAAACTATATTTAAGCGAGCATACATTGTTTTATGTAATTTCTCTGATTATTAACAATTAATTCTAGCATTTATAGGTTAGATTTGGATTTAAATGTTGGTAAATTCCAAGAAAACGGAAATTTTAATTTTGCAATCTGTGATATAGTGATTAAAAATACTTAGCTATTATAAAACCTACAATCGAGAAATAACAATTACTATAATCTTCTACAAATGTTTATTATTTAAACTTTGTTTATGTAATATTCTATTCGAAGATGTAATACAACACAACAAAGACAGCGCGCGCTAAACAATTTATACAAAATATTTCTTAACAAAATGCAATAATAATGCTGTACTATACAAAATGTTTCACCTAATTAATAAAACACGATACTCTAATTTTACAACACACAGCTCAAATGAAATGAAACCAGTCCGCAGCGCACTGCACGCAAATCGCTTGCTTGTATAACGTGTGTGCGTTTAAAATTATGTCATCGAAGTGCATGCCGCCGCGGCTGCCAGCCAGCTCGTGTTACACTTCCTTCAAAATTAGCGTTAAGCGCGAATTAGCATTGATAGTAGAGTAGCCTGCCTGGTGTGCGTTTGTCTTGTTGTTGTGTAATTAAAATCGTGCAATGCAATGAATGATAGATAGATAGATAATTGTTAGTTGGCGAGATCAATTGCGTTGGAGAATGATCAATCTGTGTGAAGAAAACATTGAGTCGCGCATACTTGCTGGAAGCGCTCGCTGACATATATTCGCGTTAAGTGTTTTTATATAACACACATAGATAAAATTCTTCGCATTAAATGCACATTTAAATTTACGATATTTTGCATTTAAAGGTGAATGATCAATGGATAAACGGATTTTATGTAATCTAATTGATAAATTAATTGAATTGTGAGCGCTAAGCGCGTTTCTCATATTATGCGCATAATCTTACCTTTGTGTACAAAAGTACTTAATAGTTTATGCGCTATCAAAGTTGTTAAGAAAATATTAGCTATGAATGCGTTAAAACTACTTAAATAAATGAAGTGAGGTCATTAATTTTTCACAAAAAATTAACAGATCAGACAATTATAGTTGTACCTAGATATTGAACTATTTTTGCTATAACTGAACAAAGTAGTGATTCGATGTCCAACACGACAGACGATACGTTAACAAATCAATGAAATTAATTAGTCAGTTCATGTGTCAAATTATATTTGACAGATGAACTGATGAAATGAATTTGATTTTCTTAATAAAGTAACGTCTGGCGTGTTGTTTATCTCATCAAGGCAGTGTGCACCGAGCCTAAATACTTAAAGGTAAATTTAAAACACTAAACAATTTTGAATTATTTGATTCTATGTTTAAGTAAGTATAAAACATGGCAAATATGAAGAATTAACATTTAGGTTAATCCATAATGAGACAGATTAGACGAATACGGCAAAAAGTAAACATTCTCACCACATTATAGGACATTTGTGTAACAAAAATAGTCAATATTTTCAATTTTTGTACTTTTTCTTATGTTTTTAGTAAATTAGCATAAATTTTGTTTAAAAAATATAGTTGTAACTGCAAAAAACAATTTAAAGAAAGCCTAAAACTCTGAATGTTTATATCACTATTGCTTTTGTTATTAATAAAAAACATAAATGTAGAAGACTATTTGATCTAGATTAATTCGTTTGTCATTACTTTCGTCTTGTGAATTGACAATAATGATTTATAAAGCTCTGAAACGTGGCATGATTCTTAAAATACATTTGTTATACCTATTGATATGTTAAAAACTTATTTTTATAGAAGAAATTTTCATGTTCTTTTTTGCAATTCTGTAACATTTATCTATAAAATTTTGAGATTTATAAATTTGTTAAACCTATATATTTAAGAGAAGTGCACCACTATCTCCATGTTTTTTAAACGTCAGCCGCAATGTCAGATTTTCTCAAAATGTTGTTTATTGGTAGATATTGTACCATTCATCTACAAAACTTTGAATAATGATGCTTTTCTTAATTAGTTATAAATATTTTATCTCACACAATTTCCCCTATAAGTATGCATAATAATAAAAAAGGGTGACAACAAAATTGTAGAGTAATGTCATTAGATAAATTAATAAAAGCAATAAATTAGGCTTAATAAAAAGAAATGTTTTAATTTAAATTTTTAAATTGATTTTTCCCTATTTATTAACTAATAAATTTCTTGTCATTAATCTGCGCTGATAATTACTGGTTTCGGTTATAAACGAATTAGTAAAAATGTAAAATTAAAAATTATTATAGATAAAAATCGTGCGTGGAAAAAATAACCGCATATTAGTCACACCTATAATTATGTCAGTTTATCATAAATTTCCTAATAAACTAATAATCCAAATCATTAAAACGGTGCTGATTTCTATAATCAACATATTAATGCATACTTATTAGCATTTTAGCGGCTTAGATAAATGGGAAGCAACTTGAAGTGTAATTCTAACGAACCAATTATTGTGAAATTGTTCTATTTGCTATTTCATACACTTGGAAATTATCATTTTTATATTATTATTATAAAATATTTTATAGCATAATAATACTATTTTGTAAATTGCGTTTGCATAATCCGCCTGCTGCTATTCAACGCTCTATTGACCGAAATCCACGCCAACAACGTTTTGATGAACTATTTACGAAATTGAATTGCGATCGCCGCAGCACAGAAATTAATTCATATGTATAATTTTTGTGAAAATGAAAGTGAATCAGCAGCAACGGTAAGCATTACATTACTGCTCTCACTATTTATTATTGTCAGCGACCTTTTTACATAATTTCGTGTATATCAATGATTAATTTTTGTTCCAAAAAAGCACAATATTGCGAAATGAATCGAATCGCATCTCGCTGATCAACTTTAGCATTATTATTCACGATTGTTGTTTCGCTTTGATATTTTACGAACGATTTAGCAATCATCGCGCAAAAGTCATGCAATGTGGGCGTTGAATTTGCACTTTGAATTACTTAAAAAGCATTAATTTTTTTGTGATGGAAATGTCATTTATTAAATTATATTGCTTTTCGATTAAGAGAAAAAGTTTTATAATTTCTATTTTATAATTGTCGGTTTGCGCAGTAATTTTAATTGAAGCGAAGTTAATTAATTAACATTTCGATTTCAAGAAATAGTGACACAACTAAAAATATATGATGATGAAATTTGTAGTATTTCATGCAGAAGTGCAAAAGAATGAATGCTAGTTGGGGAAAAGTTTTGCAAGTGCAACTTTAGAAATTGAACTGTATAATAGAAATTTAGCACTTTCAGTAATATTGACACCTCTTTGTATTATTTTTCAATACACTTGGTCCATCTTTGTATCCTAAGTTATTATAAAAAAGTTTTTGTTTGAGTTGCAAGCCAGGAAGGCAGCGTTTCTATCACTTTTTCATCCAAGCTAACCCTACGGCCTCTTAATGACTTTAAGTAGAGCAAAAAAAGATAGTCCGAGAGGAAAGTCAGTATTATAGGTACAGAGGATGAGTCAATACCTCAAAGTTGGAACGTTATTATCTTACCAAAAACTTTCTTTTATGAGGACTTCTGAAAGTTTCTGCAGCGATGGACCAAATGTATTGAAAAGCAAGGTTCAATTCAATTTTTCACCAAATTGCAAATAATAGTTGACTTACTCTCGTAGATAGAATAAATCAGGAATAGTCAACTTTTCTCTACCTAGCATCCATTTATGTCTTTCCGAGCCATACTATTTTCCTACTGCTTAATTGTCATTAGTAAAAAATCACCTAAGCATACAGTAGATCGGTTCTTGCATAATGTATATAAATCATAATTGTGCAAACGCCAAAATACATAATAAAGTTTTAAAGTAACGTAAAGAAACTGCATTAATATCTCACGAATATATTACATAGCTCAAATACAGTATTGAAATGACTATCATTTAAAAAAAATTCTACGAATTAAAGTTTAACATTTCCATTTTATTAAAAAGCAATTTTTCTTATGTTAGTTATAAAATATCTTGCAATCTTCATTTTTTTAAAATAATATTTAGCATTTATTAATTTTGCAATCGCAATTTAAATTTTTAGTTAAATATCAGTGAAATTCCTATGTACACATAATTTAATCTTTTTTTTTTAATTTGAAATAGCACAAAAGAGCCAGCATCATTTTTCACATTATAAATATATACAATGCACAATCCGCACAATGTAGTATCCAGAACGAGGTCTTTGCCAATCAAGATCAAGAACAATTTTCATAATACATACTGTTTAATTTATTAATGAAAACATTTTGCAAATTGTTTAAACGAAACAATTTGTGAATGAAATATTTTATTACCTGACACAAATTTCATATTATTGAAAAGCTATTTGCACCTTTGATTGACTTAACCTTCATTAAAACTTAATTTTGCAATGTTTTCTTTAATGTATTGATTTAAAATGATGTATGTTAATTATATTAAACTATCTAGTCGTTCAAAGTGCTGTAAACTATTAGGTATATAAATAAACAACTTGAGGGATAAACTTATTTAGATGTTCAAAGAAGCTCACTAGTATTATTTTCATATATTTTCATCCAAATTCATTAGCTAAAAACTTAGAATAGGTAGAATGATAAATTTAGCCTCTTTATATATTTGTTTGTTTTGCTTGTATTTAAAAAATATTTAATTCTTATGACAAAATACGCCATAGGATTTAAATATATTATTAAAGATATAGAAATGTTTTAAACAGTTGTAATTAGTTTTATATGATACACCTGGCTCTAATAGATTGTTAATCTTTTCAAAATTATAACGTCGTTATTTTTCTTAATTTTATTAAAATGTTGTCACTGATTTGCTCAAAACTATACCATTTTTTGATTTATATTGTTACTAACTAGTACTGATCTCCTCACTTACTCATATACTTTTAAAAAAGCATTTTAGAGATTAGGACAAAATAAATAGGAAAATTTAAAGTTTTCTTGAAAGCTAGTGACTAGATCTGATAAAGTTGCTGGATTCGAAACAAAACATTAACTTTTAATCGATTTTAAAACACAATCAATTGATGATATAATGAAAGTAGGTATGCTACATTTTCAAAAATGTTGTTGTCTACTCTTTAACATAAAAGTATGATTAAAAAAAATAATGATGTTTTACCTTCAAGAAAATTTCAAATATCTATTAAACGAAATGAATAAATAAAATACTAATGTTAGTGCTAGAATAGCTAATAATAATGCAAAAAATGCAATTATTCATTTAATATCAACCAACTAAATATAATCATGATTTCGTCAATCATTCTTTGCTAGTAATTGTTGTCACATAAAAGCATAGCAAGTTACTTAGCTATTTTCATTGCGAATTTGCCATTTATTTACTACACATTTATTTAATGATTTTCATACATTGCAAATATCCGGTGCAATATATGGAATGAATTCATCTAATATCTAATTAAATGTAAATGATTTAACAAGTTACAAAACGCCATGCATGACAAAATAAATCAAATAACGCGCGCAGTGGAGAGCTTTTGCACAATTTATGCAAACGATATTTTAACTACATTGTAATTGATGGTGTGAATTATAAATGACATTTAAATTGTGAAATTTTAGCGCTGTTAAATAAAAGATGTGCGCTGTTCGTTCGTTCCATTGTGCAATTTTCGGTTGAAGTTTTAGCAATGCTGCTATTAAAACGCACAATGCATATTGAAGTGTAATATATTATTGCACATGTACATGTATAGTGTACACCACACATCACATATGGTAGTATAAAAGTCTCAGTGTCAATGTTTTATTGCCTTCAATGTCAAAGAAATGCAAGCACATTCATAGAATGATTAACAAGTTGCAAAATGTTTGTTTTGCTTCGTTTTTTGTTTTGTTGATTAATATTGGTTGTTAAACATTCGGCAAGTGGTTCAATAACAATAATAAGTTTGTAATAAATTAAAATTTTAATTAAAACAATTTTAAATAGTTTATTAGGTTGTTGCATAATTAGGTTGATTTGAGCACACGTTTTTCTTATTTAGTATTTATTTCCTATAGTGGTTTACTTTCAATTATTCTTGTTTTCATAGATGATAAAATACATATCAAAAATGAAGGTATAAAATTAGTGAAAGATAACCAAAGTGGCCAAATCAGAAACAGGCTAGAAAGGCTGGCGGTCACAAAATATTTTTGCTTCAAGTTGTAAACTATAATAGGTCAATTATTAGTACAATGTTATATATTCGTTAGCAAAAAAAAGGAAGAAACGTGGTAAATATGAAGTAAATTTTCAAAACAAATATGTAATCTAAAATCTGCGAGCAATTAAGCATCAACCAAATAATTGAAATTTATATGATTTAAACCAATTTTAAACAAATTAATTAATTAAAATCAACATAACTTGCAAACGAGATTTACACTTATACCGAAATAGTAAAAAAATATATTACATAAGGAAATTTAAGTTATTCTATATTATCTAGTCATTGAAAGTAAAACACAAATTGACACAATTGGCACAGTAACAAAAAAAAAAATAATAAAGTGCCTCTACTGTCAGGATATGTCAAACAATAAAATGAAACAAAAAGTGTAAGAAATAATTTTGCTGCAGAGTAAAACAAATCATATTTTTATGCAAGATGATAAATAAATGAAATAGTTCTCTACAAAGTTGCAAAGAGATAAGTTATTAAATTTGTATAATAATGAATCATTGTAATCGGCATAGTGGATTCCATAAATATTGCTAATTAGTTTACAATAGCATCATTGTATTTGAATAATTTAGTAATACATACATATATAATAACTTACAATGTCTTGAATTATTAAATATTGTCATTTCAAAGAATATTGTTTAAATTTTTAATGCAAATTAGACAGTATAAAAGTAAATAGTAAGTTTATTGTTTGAAATTGGCCTATTTTCTCCACATATATTATATTGAATGTAGATATTAAAAGCTTATATAGCATGTTCACGTTTTGTAAGTAAAAAATTATATAATATTTTACTCATAAATTGCTATCTAGTCAAGCACTCAAAACATAAAATTTATTAGTTATTTAGCACTTAAAAAAATAATCAATATTTGATATAAATAGTAAGTGAATGCATTATTCATTATTATTAAATGTTGTTTTGCTTTGATTTTAGAAATGCATAATATTATTAATACAAATTTCTCACACAGTATTTTATTAGCTCATTAACAATTAATCACCCGACAATTTAAATTAAAATTTTATATAATATTTATTATTCCTAATAGCAGTTTATTTGTTTATGTTGTATAAACGAAGTAAAATCCTTAAAATATTTACCAGCAAATTCATTAATTCATTAATCGCACAACTTTTCCAAGCGAAAATTATATAATAGCATCACATATATAAATTACACCAATTTAACGCAATTAATTAATTATGCATACACAAATAGCGCACGCTTATGCATGTTTTTAATTAATTTCGATAACTGGTGGAAACGCAGCAAATCCAAAATAATAACCACCGTCCATAAACATAAACATGATGTTAATTGTTTGTTCATTAATTCTGCGACGGCATTAAAATGTCAGGCTGGCAATATTATTGAAGAAAGAAAGAAAAAACACTTTCTAATCAATGCTTTATTAAATTCCACCATTAAAACAACGACATTAAATGATTAATCGATCACATAATTTAATCGGTAACAAATTATGTAAATAAAGCGCCAATTGTTTTCTATGGATCTGCGATCGGCCGATTACTCACTCGATTGAATAATCGCCTAATTTCATAATAATTGTAAATGATATAGCGTGATCACAACTTTTTTTTAATGTAAAAATAGCATGGAACTATTCAACTTTGATTTACGTCAATAAATTGGCAAGCTATTTAAATTTAATATAAATTTAATAGCAGATAATTGGAATACTATTCATGCTATGGAAGCGTTCAAATCGGGTACGATTCCACTCACTTATTACAAATTTTCAATGTAAAAATAGCTTTGATTTATTTTGTTCATCAAAACGGGCTATTTAAATTTAATACAATGAGAGACAAATCGCTGACAGTTATAAGTTAACAGACAGTTGGGATATCATGCATCGATGGAATGAATGTCGTTCAGATTCACTAAATGTGTGCATTAATATTCCAACGAAGCATCTAAAGCAGATTCGATTTTATTTATTGCAAATTTTCAACGAGCTATTGTAATTAGATACAATAACAAACATATCGCTAACGGTTACAAGTTAACAGAAAGTTAGGATACTCTACTTATTTATCACAAATTTTCAATGTAAAAATATATGTAGCTTTGATTTACGTCAACAAATCAGTTAATCATAACAAGCTTTTTAAATGAATACAATAATATTTAATAGACAATTGGGATAGTACGCATTAATGGCCTGAGAGCGATTCAGTTTCCCTCAATGCACGCATTAATATGTCCCGGAAGCGCATAAATCGAGCGCAGCTTCACTTACATAAACAATCCCATTGATTTATTTTGAAATATTGAAAAAACAAACCTAAAAAGAAGCTGTTAAGGTTGATGAAAAATACTTGAAAATGTGGTGAATAATGCGTTATGCCATAGAGTAAGAACAAATTACCCTCAGGCAAAGATCCTAAACTACCTGCAAAGCGGTCAAGTAAATGCAATAAAATGTCATAAAAAAATTCATTTAAGAAATATTTTTTTAATCTATTTGTTGAAAGAG
>JARJDW010002112.1:0-16643 GCA_030264715.1 Adinopsis sp. GC000173
TTGCGTTAGATGTTGCCCAAATTAAAAATAACTGTCAACAAGATCTAATAGATGTTGGTAAAATGAGATAGACAAATGCAGACACTTGTACACATATGCGTTTAAATTTAGACACTGAAAGAGGAAAAAAATGGATGCCTTTTATATTTATATTTTACATTTTGACATTAAATTAAAAACGCGCTTGCACTCACTCTGCATGCGTTAATTTCAATCAACATGCAAACCAATTTTCTAGTGAACAATTTCTCAGAACTCTATTCGAATCGATAATAATGCCTAGCGTCCTAATCGAAAACTATATGACTTTTTTAAATCTTATTTCAATGTGCATTTCCTCCCATTTATATGCGAGTGAATTAAAAAACGATTAAGCAAATTATATTTGCAATAAATAGTTTTTTTTTCCATTTCCTTTTTAAACACTTGAGAAGAAATTTTATGAAACGTTACAAATGAGCTTTGTCTTTAACCACACACATAGATTTTTACGATATTACCAACATCAAAAGCCTTCAACGTCGGCCGTTTTCCCGCAAATTAACATTGACATTAAATTAAAGCAAAGACGAATTATATTTGGCAAAAATGATTTATAATTAAACCAAAGCTGACTATATTACACTAGCAAAATTTATGTGTTCAATGTTTATTAAATTCTAAATTCAGTGCAGCAGCGTAACATTGTGATTTATCGGCGACACTGCAAACGATAATTGTTATAAATGAAGTGGCCGTGTTTGTTCCATCACACCAAGCGCTAAATAAATTTTCCCATTCGACGTCAACTAAATAAAGCGGAAATATTTTCGTAGCGTTTTTCACTATGTATGAAAATTTCAATTTGTCGCTTAAAGTATTTTGCATTATTTAAACCAAGCATAAAGCTATACTAGGAACATAATTTTTCCTTTTCTGCGAATTTAAAATGGATAAGAAAAATGTGGTATAAAGACCGGGAAAAACAGTTAAATGGCAGTGGAGACCTTTACGAGCAAATGTGGGGTTTTTATTGTCTCACAGAGCAAAAAAATAAATTTGCAGCAATAACTGCCCCATATTGAGACATAAAAATGCTGTAAAAAATATTTATTTTATCGCGCCACTATTATTAGTTTGGAAAATATGGTGTGCTGTAATAAAAGATTTCACCAACAGAGTTTGTTTGTCGTAAATTAAAATGATAAAAATGGATTAGATTCATTTTTTACATATGAAATTAAATTTCTATTAAATATAAACGCAATTAATATTAAAAAATTAAAAAAAAAACATTTGACGACAGCATTTGTTGAAATAAGATATGGGGGCAAACTGTACAAATTAAAATTATTAGTGTAATCTTAATACAGTACTAAACTTTTATATTCACAGGAAAATTGTCCAATATCGGCTAGTATTTAACAACCTTAACTTGCGTTTTTACATTTTTCTTGATTTTTCCCTTATGGTTCCAGATATATGCCTAATATTTCCCTCTTATAATGACTTAATTGAGTTCGGCTTTATTAATTACAGATATTATGGATCAATAAAAACAAAAAAGGTTAATAATCTATAAATTGATTAAATTAAACTCAATTTTTTGGACATATGTCAATAACCTAATAATAGGTAAATTAATAAAAGCACGATTTTACACCAAAAACATTAAACAAAAATAAAAATTGTTCCTATTTCATAACGCAATGTAGTCTTAAAAAATTCTTTAAAATAGATAATCTATATTTCAACCTTGCGGCTACCAGTTTTATTTTCAATTCTGTGCTACCTCTATCTGGCGTTGTTTTCAATTTACATCATAGTATATTGGCAAAGCAAATAGTAGATATTTCAAATTTTATGTTTTTAGTTAAACATAAAGTTATGAAATCAAATCCCCCAAGAAGACCTCTTCATTTAAAGTACGTCGCTGTACTTACAGTGTTTGCATATAAATAACAAATAATGCATATCCATAAACTTTTCTTATATTATATAAATTACTATTTTTACCATTATTTAATAAAGTAAAATACAAATTGCAGTTTAAACTATAATTTTGTTGCAGTAATATTGCGATTTCGAAAGCAATACACTTCCGATGAAAGTGAAAAGAATTTTTATTAAAAATGTGGTAATAACAATATTTTTAACAAACTCTATTATTAAAAATTTAATAAATTGTATAGCTTCCTTTCAACTTTTTCGCTAATTTGTTTGTTTTGCAAAAAATCCTGAGAATTTTCCGGATAGTATAATTGAAATACAATGAATACCAATTACATGCTTGAATTAATAATATACAATTCGCCACTCTTTAAACATCTTTAAATGAGAATCAAAACATAATAATACAACTCAATTGCGGATCAAAACGGCATGATTTTGCATCTTCTTGCTGAAGCGTGTTGCCGGCCACCACCTGCTTAGTATTTTTTTTATAGACACTGAATACGTACAAACTGTGGAATAGGCCGATATATTTTCATAAATACGGTGAAGCACTTAAAATTTCTCGAAGCCTAACAGGTGCAAATAGGTGGAACTACACAACAACAAGCCACGAAAAAAAAGCAACGGCCGTTACAGCTGACGTCACCGTTTTACAACTATACATATCGCTTTATACATGACTTTTATTTCGTTTAGATTGTTTTTTTTTCAAGCCAAATAATACATGTGTGTTGGCTTCTTTCACCGAAAATATGTTAGAAGCAAAAAAAATCCGCAAACGAGCTGGTATAGTAGTGAAAGTCATCATCGTGCCGGCGAAAATCATGTGGCGTAGCACAGAAATCTGGTTGTTGTTATTCTCGACGCTGCTATTTTTTTGCCAAACAAAATTTGATTGTCGTTGTTGCTGTTGTTGTTGATGGTTGTATTATTGCATTTGGCCTACAATTTTTTTTCAACAATCAGGATGTGCTATATATTTTAACGAAATGATTGTTGAATTGACTAATGGACAAATTGAATGGCACCATTCGATTTTGATTCGTTTGAGTACATCATATTTCACAATTTATGTTGTTTGAATTTATTAAATTTTACATGTTAATTAATTGGAATTTTGCAGTAAATTGATTTTTAAATAAACGCGGATTTTTACTGGCAAAATTAAAATTCCCAGCTGCGTTTTTACAAAAACACCTGCCTAATTGAATATTTTTATTAATTTTTTGCAAATACCTGCATAATTGCATTGTATTGTATTTTTATGTAACTGAATTGTTATGTAATTTTAAGTACATAATCCGATTATCAATGATAATAGTACATATAATCAATACATTTTGCAACTTGCAAAACTTATAAAAAGAAACAATCATGTATATTAATCTAACCTAGCAGAGGTTTAACAATTTATTTTTAATTAATTTCACAATTTATTGTGTGTTTTTAATTGCATTTACGTACAATGAAACGCTAATTGTGAAATTAATTCAATGCCAATTAGCGCAACCACTTTTTTTATTTTTAGTGCAAAAATAAAATAATCCTATTAATAATATTGATTTTATTTCGTCGTTCTACGAAATGCTGCGAGTCTAACCATAAATTGCAACAAGCAACAACCACACAATTATTATTCATTGAATTCCTGCATATTGCAATTTAATAATTTGCCGCATTGTTTATTTCAACTAAAATAATAACAACAACAGCATTATGTAAAAAATGTGGTTTATTATAGAAAAAAAAAACAACAAGATATGCTTGAATTTGTTGTGCGCGGATGAAAAGTGAATAATATAAACATTTGAATAATCTTCAAAACTTTTACTTTATTGTTATTATTGCAATGAAATCGAAATTGATATTATAGCGCGCGCTCACTAAAATTTGAGTATTATAGTGTAGTATTTTTATTCAAGAATCTATTAAACTTTTACTTCGCCTTTGAAGATTGTCAAATTGTCAAATAATTTATGGTATAATAAAATTCACTTTTTCCACGATAGAAGAAATTTTATTATTGTAAATTTCCGTTCTACTAACTGTAAGGTAGATCAACAATTTTATCAAACACACACATACAAAATATTCTCCTTGCTAGCGTAACATTAATTATAGCCGCTTAGAGCAGCAACTTTTTTTTTGATTGGCTGGAAATGAAATTATGCGCGCTAGAAAATATATTGCAATTTTGTTATACTAATCTGAGACGAGAAGAAATTTAAATTTTATAGAAAGTGTATAAACATTTACGCTACTAAAATTTATTTTACTGCTCAAATTTTTACTTTTATATGTTCGTTTTATAGCTGGAATAAGCACAAAACTTTGGAAGCAGTAACATGATTCTTGTTTATTTCAAAAATTTTAATCTTTTTGTTTCACCAGAGTAAAAAGTGTTCAATGTAAACCGCAAAGTCCTTTTTATTTTTAAAACAAAAATAGTTATCTTGATTTTTGAATTTAATTGCATCCAACATGGTTTTTCATAATTCACTTTACTTTCGTTTAATTTGTGATTTCTAAAATATAAGGGAATATAATATTTATTATGATGTTTCTATTAAAGTATTCTATTATTGCAACAATTACCAAAACTTTATCAATATTTTCAAGCTAAATTGCAGTGAAATGAATCATCATAAGTAAATTTAGGTAAAATTTTAAATTAGGTATAATATATTTTAAAAGTATTTTAACAAATGTTTTATTATTTTAAAGAATATTTAGAATAATTGCACTAGGAATAATTAGCTTTCTTTCTTACTCTTTTTAGAAAAACTTTCGCAAAAAAAACTTAATAGAATTATTTGTCGAGACGCAGAATTTATACCGATTATAGAATTCAATAAAGAATCTCTGAATAAAGAAAAACTTTGCTAATAAATCAGCTAAATTAAGTTAGTTTACGTAAATTACATTTTTTTAATTGGATGGAAATAAAACTACTAAAATAACAGCAACAACATGATTTGTAATATAATTAGGAACAACAAACTTTGTCTATTTAGACTATTTATTCTACAAGAAATAAGACAAAATGACGTGCAACAACGTATTTGTTTATATAAAGAATAATTTTGCGCATTTTCCCAGAAATAAATAAAGATAATGATATTTTCTTGTGCTTTCCACGCACACATTCATTCGTATTATTATTATTATTATTCGGCTTTGATTTCTTGCACATTTCGTTCTAAATCCAACACAAATTAACTAACTTGTTGGCAAATATTTGTTTTCGCAATAATAATTCTCGCCTTCTTCCACGTAGCAATAAATTATCAACCACAACTGTGGCAAAGTTTCTTTTAAGAATTTCAAAGTCATTTATCCTCCTCTTTTTTTTCGGGGTAGTCGTAGTAGAATTGAATGCGAGTTGCGTTTTATGGTCAACTTTACACGAATAACGTTTCAAACCGAAAACCGTACCGGAATACTAAATCAAATATACCACCGCATTCACGCGCAAAATAATGCGAAGAAAATAATAAAGGGTTTTGTTGAATTTTTAATTAGCCGTGTTTAATTGCGCACAGTGTACAAATGCGTACTTGTCAAACGACACCATAATGGCATTGTTCTACAATTAAGCAGTTTGTAAGCGAAACTACCGTCTGTCTTGATCGGTATGTATAGTAGTAGTACATGGAATACGGCACGCATTTAATTTTGTTACTCTACTGCTACACGTTCGTTAATAAAATTGTTCATTTCGAGATGGTTGAAGGCATTAAGACAGCCCCTAATCTCGTTTAAATGGAAATTAAAGTCATTAAATTGTTCGAGTGTTGTATTATTAAATTGTTTTATAAATTAAATAATTGGCATGATTTTATAATTAAATCTGGAATTATTCTAGCATGTTGTTTGCTGCTTTAATTTCTGATTAAAAATAAAGAAGTGCATGCGAATATAAACAGCAAGAACATGCAGAAACGTTCTTGATTAAACCATTTTAATTCCTAAAATAAATTACTACAAAATAAAGGAATCAAGAATTATAATAGGTGTGATTTTGCAGTAATTGCCGAATTTTATGATATGAAAATATTGAAACTGAAATAAGGAGCTCGAAAATACTTCAATTTACAATATACCAATGTTTCGGATTCATAAAGTTGTATTTTTTAAATTTTAATTGTTAATATATTGTTAATACACCATCTACATACATAAAAAGCTTCAGACTTAAGTTAAAGAATCGGTTCATTATACAAATTTTTGAATCTAAAAGTGTTTGGTACCTTTTAGGTACATACTGAATACCGAATGTATAAATAGCCACATCCTTAACTTTTAGATATCTTTTGCTAAATATCGTCTTTTTATAATAATATCTGTTCCACAATTTTTTAACATTGCGACATTCCACAAAAATTAGATCCATTTTAGGTGTTAAAAACTATTTAAATCAAAATAATAATCATCAATATTTATTTTCGATAAGGATTTCATTTGTTTGAATTTAGTTTCTTTGAATTTTTGTAATGATAAAGATAACATTTTTTAAATAAAAAGTTTAAACAACAAAAACCCAACTATTTTGGTTTTTGCCTGAAATCTAAGATAGAATTTCCATTTATCTTCCCAACTTCCCAAAGGGAATTATTTTTATTTAGCAAGTTTATTCAAAAATCGGAGAATGGTGCGCCATGTATTTCACACTTCCTCATTATTCAACAACGTGATTAAAGATATGATAAAATATTATAATTAATTGCTTGGAAACTTTTACTATTTTTCATATTATTTATGGAGGATGAAAATAACACAACAATCAACCTTGGAATACAAAAAATACTTTTCGCATTTATTTCAACGAGTATATATCCATCAACTAAATTTATGTGAATTTTTTTTCGATGACGAAGTGAAAAAAAAATAGTTCCTTGATAAGACCCAAAGCGAGAAGCGTGTAAAAAAACAGGAAGATATTAAAGATAAATATTTTAAGAGCAAATAATACAATCTTCCTTATTCTATAAATTTGCAATGAACATTCATAATGATATTTTTACAACGTTATATCGTATTAGCACCAAAGCGCATTTGGAATTTATTACCACCGTCTTTGAACAAAAAAAATGAAATAACTTGAGCATTGTAAAAGTTCAAACAATCTCTTAGACCTTTCTCAGCACTCATTAAAAATAAATTCGCTGCTTTTCACTGCAGCAGCAGAAACAACACAATTTTCAATTAGAATTAAAAGATTTACGTGTTCTCTTAATTATAAAGTGAAGCCATTCTGCTTTAATAAAATGAAATCATGCAATTTATAATATGTATAAGTGTAATTAATTATTAGATAATTATTAATAATAAAAAAAATACACAAACATCAACTTATATTATGTTTAAAATGCATCATAATTAAATTCTGCGGCTTAATTAAATGTTACTATACAGTTTTGGTAGACTAATTTTTATTCTCTACCAGGTTTCACACATTCGAGCAGCCTTCAAAGCTTTTGAAAAACGCTTTAATTCATAATTAATCGTGGTAAATAATAAATCACGATTAATTTCAACAAACAATTTACGAATCTACTTTGTTTCACGAGACACACGATGATTTGCAAAAAAAAATCTAAATTATTCCATGTAGGTACGATAATTGTTATCAAGCGTCATTAAAAAGCAATCAAAAGTTTTGCGTTTGGAATGAATTAATTTTCACACATACACCAACCACAAAAGAAAAATGCAGCCAGCCTAAATAAATTAATTCTCCCGGGCGACAACATATGAAAATATGTAAATTCAGCTTATCTGGTATTCAGGCATCGGCGCTGCTGCAAACGAAATCTTCGACGAAAATCAAAATGTGCCTTCAATAATGTTGGAAAATTAATTACCTATATTTCTACAAAAAAAAGTGTTTTCGATTCGAATCGGTGGTAAATGCATGAAAAATTTAACACAATAACGATTTTCATGTTAATGTTATTCGATTATTGATGTACTGCACAGTGTGTGGTTTGGTTATTTTTAGTGAAAATCGGAAAATGTGATAAGAATGTCATTAGTTTATAGAAAATCAATAAGAGTATTATTTTTCAAGTTCAAGTAATTCATTATTATGCCAAGCCGAATATTGTTGCAATGCAGACAACAATGAAATATATTATGAAGTGGATGAGATTAAATTAAAGGTGACAAAAGCCACATTTTTAGGATTGTTGCAACAGCCTATTATGTAATAAATATATGTACTAGCATTGAAACCCACTATTAATTGAAATCATTATGCAATTTTAATCTAAAATATAACAAAAAGATGCTGTTAGTTGGTTTCGAATGCACAACATTTGATGTATGAACTCCTTATACATAGTACGCTATCAGGACATAAAAAGTGAATTTCTGTCAGCAAATATACAATTTTTGTTCGAGTATAGATTATTTAGGATTATATTTGGCAGGATTCTTTTCAGTTATAGCCAAAGTTAGAATTGGATCATGGAATTTTGCGCTAATAATTTAGCAAAAGCAAATGCAATTTTTTCGAGACCTGCAAAATACAAAATACAAAAATACAACTTTCTTAAAAAATAGCAAAAATTTACATTTTACTAGCAAACGTATGGAAAATTTTAGACTTTGCAAGCGATTTCTACAAATTGATTTCAGAATAGGATTGTAAATGATGACGCTAAAGTTATTTTTCATATTTCCTGATATTGTTTTTATTGATTTTTTGTAAACAAAAATATAGTTTATTCTTTCTATTTTTCTTATTTTATATTTTTTTACTCAACCCTATCACTAATATATAATAATTACAGACAATCACAGACAAATCTAGACAAAATCTAATTAGATTATTATCTATCAATTATAGATTGATTATTATAGAACAACTACATCTAGATAATGTGTTTTTGACTTATAACAAATAAATCGATATAATTTTATTAATAATTACAAGTTGTTTGAGTTAGACATAAATGTGATTCAAATAGTAGATATTTATAAGTTTTGTATCCCAAACTAGCGGTTTTTTCAAGGCTACTGTAAATAGTAAAAATCATACAAACATTATTTTCATTGCAACATTCATGAAAATCATGATTTTTTTACTCGTAATATTCATTAAAATTTCTAGCATGGAAAATAAACTATGAGAGAAGCTAGCACAACGTTTTATTACTGTGTTGAAAATGCAAAAAACCTAACAAATTTTAAGCCAAGAAATAGGAACAAAGTTGCAATATTATATTACGATTTTTTGCTGTTTTTGTCGATGTTCCATGTTTGCACAAGTGTTGCCAAGCAAATAGAATTAAAAATATCATTGTCAATTGAAATCGTGTAAGCTAACAAATAGATGTATTGTTAACAAAAAAATAACATTGTAAAATGGATTAAAATTTGAGACTACCTACATAGAAAGTAATTTCGATTAGGATTATTTTTTTTGGAATTGGTAACATTTTCGTAAAGATAAGAAAGCTACTGAGGTTTACCGAGAGATACGTGAAGCTTATATTGTTTGCATACATATTAGCAAAACACACGTGCCAGAATTGATTTACAACATCCCTCTCTTGTAATTTTTCATTCCGAAATGCATGAGGTGCAAACTTGGAAATTAAATTAAGGGCGATTTGTTTCCACACTAAGCTAGAAAGAACACTACAAATTTCAAAAATATTCAATTATAGATGAAAATTAAATTGTTGCCTATCCTAAACAAAAACAAGATCAAAATTGTGTTTTGGTTTGTTTTAACACTTTGTTTATGACTTTCAAAATAGTTTTCAAATTTGTTTAAAGCATTTGGCATCGAAATAACATCATTTACTTGAAGAATTCTGTTTTTTTACTCTCAAATCTCGTGTCTATACACTTTACTTCCCGAAGCAAAAATACAACTTAGTTTTTTTTTTAAATATGAAATAGCAGCAAAAATTATGATTTTATTAGCAATAACGTGGCTTTGCAAAAGATTTGCACAAGATGCAAAGTTGGAAATTAAATTTCAAGCAATTTGTTTACACAGTAAGTTGGAGGAAGACTACAGAATTTCAAAAATATTCATTTACAGGTGAAAATTAAATTGTTGCCAATCCTAAACGAAAACATGAACAAAGTTTTTTTTATGACTTTCAAATAGTTTGTTTTGCAGTTTATTTGTGTTTCACTTTAAAATATCAATCAATAATTGAAATTAATGCAAATAAAATTTGTTTAAAATATTTGGCATTCGAAATAACATAATTTACCTGAGGAATTCCGCTTTCTTACATTCAACGACAACATTTCAACGTGAATTTATTGCTTCACTGCAAGTTTTCATATACCTATTACCTATATCGCTGATATGCAAATCGAATTGATCAGTTAAAACATGACGAACATTAATTGAAATATCACCTAGAAAACATACTTACACATTTTATTAAATAATTCACATACAGACCTTGAACGCGGCGATAATTAATTATTAACTCAAATTGTACATAATACAAATAATTTTTCATGTTTGAAACATTGAATTAATAAAATAGATTTATGCCCATGTATTTTTAGAATAAACAATTGCTATTATGCTATAACTTAACCTATTTATTAATGATTGATGTTCGCCACACGTGTGTGATGTAATAAAAACTTTTTGTCTGGCTGCACTTTATTGTTCGCTAATAAATAATATCGAAAACAAAAATGCGAAAAAAAAAACAACAGCAAACGACGCACTAATAAACAATCTTTGTTTGATTGTCGTCAACATTGAGTTTATGCAGATTGTCTCATTGAATATTACTTTCATGTAATTGTTATAAATGTCTACCTGTTAATTCACGGCATGACTCATGCTTCCTTCATTGCAAAAATAAAAATAGAATAGGGCAAAGGGCATAAATCGTCTGCCAACGATTAATGCGTATTTAATATCACGCTTATTATTGTGATCGAAAAAAAAAACAAAAGTTATTTACTTTTTCGCCAGCGCTACTTTGCACATTTTTTAAACATCAAGTCGCTTGTTTTTCAACACATCGGCCAACAAATGTTTGAAATACTAAAATTCACTAATACGCCGAGCGAGCGAACACGCTCAAAAGTATTATAGGTAACTATCAAAACAAAAAAAAACAACAAAAAAGTACTTACAGTATTCCGGAACATTTCGTACACACAAAACTACCAACGGTTACATTAACATAAGTAACGCCTCTTTGATTACAATCAAAACAGTATTTATTATGTTGCAATGACACTAATTCACGTAATGTTTTTAAATTTTTCTCGTCCTGCTTTTTACGTGTTGACGCCATATTCCTTCCGTTGCAACAACTGAGTTGTTGGTTACTTGCTTGACATACTACTGAACAATAAACTCGCTCGCTTTCAAATCTTCACCGTTTATTTTCACTGTTTGACGTTTCGTGTGTGTGGCGTTCCAGAAAACTGTAATTTTGACTCGACACGAATCGAGTGTGGAAAACGCTATTAATCGATGATAATCGTTTCTATTCTAAATAGAATTTTGCGTATTTTTTATTTATCTACATGGATAAATAATTAATGCATCAAAAAATTAGCGTTTATTTTTAGGTTATAAACAATTTTGCTGTGTTAACGTAGGCAACCAAGTCAACAAAGTGTGATGTCATTGAAACTATTCTTGTTTGCAGTCTAATATTCAAAAAGAGTAATAAATGCAAATAAAATTAAGGAAATAAATATTTGTAACTTTATTAACAACGATTTTATTAGTTCTTTTAACCAATGCGATTAACCTGTGCTTACCTACTTGACGTACAATGGAATACCTTCTACTTTTAATTAACGCCTTTTTAATTGAGATATTAGCTTTATTCCCAATAGCAATTCGGAACTAATTGGAATTATTTCATTTCCAAACCCAATTGTTACGTAAAAACCGCAGAAGTCCATGATTATACTCGCCTTTGTAAACTGACTGATATGGGATTGGGAATAGCAAACTAAAACTTCCGAGCTGGTTCAAAATGCATTAGGAATGAAATAATATTTTCCGATGAATGCTGAAAGTATTTTTTCTCATATAGACGTAATTGCGAACGAAATCGGGCTGATACATACCTACGTAATTTTCTAAGAAAGAAAGGATTGAAAATAAAGTGATAAGAAATAATTAATAATATTTATTTTTACAATTATATACAGCATCATAATAAACATTTGGCATTTATGTTTACTTTTAGAAATTTAAACAAACAGTAACTAGGAAAGTTATTTAAATAATGCTGATCATAAAATTACTATAACAATTATTTATACGAAAAGAAATGAAGATTTAACAATGATTTTTTACATACATATTTATGTAATAATTACAATTCAGTCTACATGTATATTTTCATCTATACTTATAAATCAAATTCAAATATATTTTCATTATCTTTAATATTAGAATTATTCTACGATCAGACGTATCAAGGCGCTTTACACTAAGCTCAATTAGGAGATTAAAATACAAATAGAAAATTAATAAGAAACAAGAAACACAAAACAAATTTGCTAAATTTTCTAAATATAATATATCTCAATTGTGAGCACGAATTTGTAGGGTATCTTTTTTATCAGATTTTTAACTACTTAGATATAAAAGGTCGCTCAGACATAAATATTATTTACACAAAATTGCTATATTTATCAATTAGATTAGTCTGGTGTTTCGATAAATTGATAGCACCGTTGTTTTGTATGGGTTTTGTTGAATAAACGAAGGAATTAATAAAAAATAAATGAGGAATTTATCGCCCACGGCTTCAAAAAATCTCATAGACTAGATTTTAAACTTACTATCAAAAATCTCAATTAAATGTCCTACACAAAGTAATAATGATAATCAACACCGTATTTAGAAAAATGAATAGTCATCATCATCATCTCGTTGGTGTTTTTCAATATTAAGCTGATTCATTGCGCGATTATTTCTTGCTAATTATTAGGATGTTTTTGTTTTCGTTATGATATCAATTATAAATTTATAATATGTTTAAACACCCTGTTATTAAGACCAGATCTCTTCATCAATTAACTCATTTGAAGAAAATGCATCATCAATATGATAAATAACAACAAAAAACAATCTATTTTATAATTTCTAACTAATACAAATAATTAAAATGTGACTGAATGCAAAAAAATATAAATTTTCTAGTTTTAATTTATCCGAGTATTGATCAACATTACCATCTATGGAAGAAAATTACTTTTCAAAAAATATAGTTTCAAATAACAAAAATCAACTATTAAAAGGTAAGTCATGTTTGGATATAACTCTTTTTGCATCCAGCTACATAAATTAATAAAAGGTTAATGTTGCAGACAACACATTTTACACAAATGTTGAATTTGTAAGCTAATGAATGTAGCGTAAAATTAAATATGACGGAGATCTAGTTAATAAAGCAAACAAATTGCCAGAAAGTTTTCCATAACAATATAGATACAGAAAATTGCAAAATCCTTCTCAAATAAATAATAATTGCAAAATCTTTTTGGCACATCAGAACTTATAAATATATATAATACAAATGAGTCTTTGGCTCAACGCATCTTTCCACACTCAGCAATCATAAATATTTTATTATTTTAGCTAGGTCCTTCCGTCATTTCTTGGTCGTGTTTGGAAACCAGCATCGGCTCAGTGGCGGGCCTACTCGGTGAAGGACTATCGATCATTCTGAATTGAAAGCTGGGCGAATCGGCGCTGGAGATGCTTTCCGGTGTGCCAATCGAACTCAATGAACCCGGCAATGGACTAGAAGTGGTCAGCAGACCACCACGATCGGACATATTGCAGCTGGGGATACGTTTCGCGCGTGGACTCAAATGAAAATCCGACTTGTCTTCATCTAACTTTCGTTTTGCACTTAGGGGGCTCGGGCGAAGTACCGGACTTGCTGAACGTCTGATGAATGTGCGCGATGCTCGTGTTGGACTTTGGAAACCAGGAGAACTAAAACGGTTAAATAAGCATATAGAGATCATACGTGCAATGTTAGAAGCACAAAAATAGCTATATTTAGCTGGCTTTTATTAGGATTTATAAATAGTTGTAGTAGAGTAAATTGGAATAACACGCAAAACTTAACGATTGATGAATTTAAATGCATTTATGTATAATTGTAATCAATTAGGTATAACAGGAAATATATTAATTAAACATGTGGTAAATTGGAGACAGTACAGTTTTTAATTGGTTGTTGTGGCATCCGACAAACATTTAAACGATAAATAACAATTAAACATAATTGCAAGACTGACAAGAACTTTTAAAGGAAACAAAAACATCAAAATTAATATTCTGATTATGATGTATATAGTAGTTTGATGCATTATTATCAAATGGCATCTAATTTTCACTAACAACAGTTTTTATATCAAGTAATAAACATTATATTAATTTACAAATTATGTAGGTATACCACTTCGAGAAAGAATAATGGCAGTGTATGGATTTCTACTTACTTAATTATACTTCTTAATTTGAAATTCTAATCATCTGCTAATTTTATTACTTGGTCTAAAAGTTTTAAAATTAGTGCACAGATTACCACCCTTCTTGAGGTAACCGAAAGAAGATTTAATACAGTTTAATTTGTTTAATAATTTACCAAAAATTGTATCCAACACTATAGTCATTTCCAACATAACATAAGAAAGCATATTTTTCTCATATAGCTGACCTTTTCCTTTGTTTTACTGATGCAAAAACAGCCTCTGTATTCTGAGTTCTGGGCATTCGCATCACGTTTACTTTTTTTGGCAAAGGAATGATCTATTCGACATATTAACCACCAACAAATTCGTGATGATGGACATATTCCCATTTTGTACTACCTGATTTACAAACCATTCTACTCCAAAAAGTTTGTTGCGATAAAAAAATCACTGCGCAGCTTTTTATTTATTGCAAAGTTATTTATCGAAAGTGAGGATAATTTGCATCAACTACAATAATATGAGAAATTTTATTTTCACCAACAAAAATTTGCCCTCAAATCAATGACCGATAAAGCATTGACCTAATATTTCGAAAAATCTACTAGAATGAATTCAGTAGCTTGGCAAATATTTGTCGAAAAGTTTTGTTGTAGAAGCGTAATTCAATTTAAATTGTAATGGATGTAAAATAAACGCCACCTAATTGGAAATAAACACAAGGTTCCAGCATTTTATAATTTTGCAAACAATTCAGATTTATTATCAAATTTAATTGTTAAAACTTGAATGGCAAGCGTAAACATTTTAGATGTTTCTTGTAATTGCTTGCCCGCACTGCGAGAAAACAAACTTGTAATTTCAAATTGACTTGGACTAATATAATTGCGTCGAATTAATTGTTTTTCAAAGTAAATAATTTTATTTGGCATTCTACTAAGCAATGTTTTATCGCATTGCGACTAACAACAAAATGGTAGGTATATGAAAAATAGAAGCTACAAAAGACAAAAGCATTGAATTAAAGAGTTTTGAATTTAAATCGCTTATAATTTTATGGTAAGAATGTTATCGTTTTCTTTGGACTATTAAGCTAGAGAATAATAGCAATTTCATGCATAATCTATTATGTTTTTATCAAAAGAAGCAATGCGGTCTTTAGCTACTAATTCATTTGCATATTGTTTGTCCCAACAATGTTTGAAATATATGATGTAAATTTTTATCATGACATTTGCAGATAATGAAGAATATTTCATACGTATTCAGTGCAATTGTTGCTAGTGCAAAGTCAAATATGATTTTATTATTTTAACAAGAGCGTGCAACGACATATTATCAATGAATTTTAAAAAGCCATGTTGATAACACATAAAGCGATAGTTCTTTATATATTACTATTAAATTGTTACATCCTACACAGTGGTATACTGCTAAACATATTTCACCGATACACGCATCAATACTTGTTTACTAAATGTATATACAAACATGTTAATGTTAGCTGACAATATATTAAACTACCAACACTATGTACGGGGTATATCGTCTTGGACTGAATGATTCAAATGGATTTAACTAAACAAAAATATAATCGACATTGAGGAATATGTGCATTATTAATTTTGTACCACAATGTACAATTTCATTATTATTATCAAAAATAGTTTCATTCCAAAAAAATTCTAAAACAATGTTTTGAAGCGTTCCGGACCCAGTGCACCACTGATCATACGCAATTTTTCATACAGGATAAAAGTACTTTCAAAGACACTACAATAATGAACTCCAATCATGTCCAGTATTACAATGTATCTATGTTTGTTAATACTCTTTTATTTGTATATATAGTCTTGTGACCACTGTATTTATAAAATTTTATTGTTTAGACTACACCAGTTTCGTCTTTCATGCAAAGTCATTATTAGTATGGAGTATGAAAGTTGGAGATGACACTCCATAAGCGATGCAGCAAAACATATATGCACATTAAAATATTTTTGAATATCAGACATGTACTAATGATGACTTTGCAGAAAAGTTGAAACTAGTTTAGTCTAAACAATAAAATTTTATAAATACAGTGATTACAAATGGAAAGTACATGCATAACAACAAAAATAATGAAGTATTGATTTAATTAAAATTAGCGCCAGGCAAGTAAATTAATGATTCATCTGCATGTGGCAAATTAATGTATTTATACGTTGCATTATGCATCATGCTATTGCCGCATGTATTTCTTTATTGAAAAAAAA
>JARJDW010002116.1:0-10733 GCA_030264715.1 Adinopsis sp. GC000173
AAACACGCTTTTTGTCATTTTTAACAATGAAACTGTTTATTAATTAGTGTGTACTCATGAATCTTTGCAGTAAACATACATTTTTGACACGAAATGCATTCCTGTCTGCTTAATCTTGCATCAGAAGTTTTTAATATTAAAAATTAAAATCATTTGGAAGCAAACTGGTAAATATTTCAGATTTCTTTGCACTGAAAGCTTTATAAAATATTTATACATCAATTGTTTCGCTTTAAAATTGTATTTTTCGTATATGGAATCAAACAGAAATTCGATTTACGTGCTGGTGCTCCGTCCGTATACGCATATCCATACATAACTTAATTATTTTCGTTTTTTTATTTTGTTTATTTTCTAAGAACAATAAAGTAATTATTCAATTCAGTGGTTCGTATAAATGGCCGTTAATATCTAAAAAAAATGTGATAGCATTTAAAACAAACAATTGCACACACATTTCCTGAACGAAGTTCCATCGCCCATTAAATAGAAAACAAAAAACAAAACAAAAATAATTTAAAATATAAAACTAAATCGTATGCGTTGATTTCTATTTAATCATATTTCTTATTTGCCCTATCATCGCTTTCATACACCGGGTGATGATGATTTTTTAATGACGCCGATTAAAATCAAACACAATGAATTTGCATAATTCTGCAATTATCAAAGCCAACAAAGGGCATTTAACTCCCACTATATTAATGATTAGATTACATATCTAGGTAAACTCACTGAAAAACAAAACAGGAAAAAAAAGATGAATTTTCCTGACACAGATTGCAATTAATAAAATAAACAAAGAGGATGAAATGGCTTTTTGCGTTGGTGGAAAAACAATGTAAGCTCTAACAAGTCGCGCGCTTTTTATAGAGGAGGCGAAAAAAAAGCGTAATGCGTTTGCGTGCTATAAAATCTTTACTTTACGTGGAAATTAATAAAAATTAAAATCAAAGACGGAATTTGAGCAAATATTAAAAAACAGGAAATTAAAAAACATAAATAATTCACCGTAGCAAAATGACGTGCGAAATTAATTAATTAATATAATGCGTTTTTATACCAGTTAGGTGCGCTTCGGAAAACTTTAGCAAACTTTATTTATCGAAGTTTTTTATGTATTAAACTTAAATTTATTTTAAAATATATTAAAGTTGCACATATAAAGTTGTAGTGTGCAGTTTGTTTTATGAAAGTTGCTCTTGTTTAATTTATTAACCTTATCATTTATGTATCATTTTTTGTGTTAGACTAAAAATGTGCGCTCTATTTATACAATTTTTATTTAGAAAATGCATTTTAGGTGTTTGCAATGATAAATCATTCTTATACATATATTTATATACGTATATAGTTATATATACAATTTACACTAATGGTTCTCTTCAGAATTTATGCATTTTTCACCGGAAGTGTATATTTTTGCATTCTATGTGTCGTGTGTTTGCAATTTATTTTGAGCAATTTCAAACATCCTGCTTGCGCGCAATTAATTTGCGTGTATGTTCTTCGTATATACATATGCGCAAGAAGTAAAAAATATGCATATATTTAGACAAAAATGTTCGGCACACGTTTTTAATGAAGACATTTAAATAATTGTATACAATTCAACTAATTACAATCTTTTTTTACAATCCGAGAAATGGCTATAAAAACAAATACTACTACTTATATAACTATATTCGAAATGAGCATCGTTTTGTTTTCTTATAAAAATTGGCGTTTTGTTTATTATTTTTTTTCATAAAAAGAATTCTCTCTCTTTCTGAAACAAAAATGCGTACCAAAAATCACCACTTTGAGAAAGGTGTGTCTAATGGTTGAAATTCAATGGCCAAACTCTTTCTTCTTCATCTGCAAAACTTGTGTCGCCCGTTTTGAACCTCTTGAACCATCTTTCAACTTGACTTTGTCCCATCGCAGAAAAGTTCGTTGGGATCGCGAAATGACTCTGCCAACTTCCAACCTTTCTCAAAGTGGTAGAGCGTAATATGGCAAATATGAAGATGATTTTCGGTGCGCATTTTTGTTTATTACATTTATGAAAAAAAAAAATAATAAACAAAACTCCAATTTTTATAACACTTGATGTATGTATATACCTAATTGAAAATTACAAGACAAAAATATTACATGCGCTAAGAATGAAATTAGATATAAAATTACAATAAAAAAAGTTGTACAGATCAAAGTCGTTAATACAGCTATGTTTAATGTTTAAATTAACGTCATATCTCTGTCTTAAATTGCAACATTGTATAACTTTTTACAGTAGCACACACTTTAGAGTGATATTTTGAATCAACTTCTCTGATTAACTACGGACCTGTAGGAGCTACCATTGATAGGTGGCTATATATGCGAAACATAATACGATTATATATTAAAAGAATTAAGTGTAATAATTTAAAAATTATAAAAATCTTTAACTTATTTTAAAAACGAAAACTTTAGATATGTTACAAAAATTATCATCAGTCTGCACATCACAATATTATTGTAAAAAGATATGTAGAAGTTCTATAAATAATAACAATTTGCTCGTTTAATACAAACTTGTACTTACATATCTATTGTATAATATATGGATACGCCATGATATGTTTAATTATATTATTTTTATATTTTGAAATGTACAAATTTAGAACCTGCTGTTAATTTTATTATTATAAAATCCAGCTGAGCAATATTTTTAATTATGAGTTATTCAACTAATATATAATTAAATTCAAGGCCGCATTACCGAAAAAAAATTGTTATGAGTAAATATATTATGACCTTTCGGTGATCATCAAAACTATAATATTTATTTATAATTAGCTGCCTACCTAATAATTTGTTTATACATAGCAAACATTCACCTTAGTTTAAAAATTCTGCTGCAAATTGTTGTTAAATATTTATTATTATTGGTATTTAAAGGAAGCCATTAAATTGTTTTTATTGTGTATTCTAGAAATGCATCATTTTCACGAACTTAAAAAGGATATTACACTCGTATCGTGCGTATTTTATTTATATCGATAATAAATAAGCAATTTAGAGAGAGAGCAATGTAGCATCTAAACAAAATGATTATTTAAATTATTGATGTCATGTGTGTTGGTGCAAAAAAGAGAAGATAAAACAGAAAAAGAGATGTTTACAGAATTAATATGCAAAAATTTTTATGTTTCTCCTAATTGTGACCAATTAAATACATATTTTATTACAGAAAAGAAAAAAAATATTAGTATACAGTCTAAAGCTAAATAAACAGTAGATCATACGATAATAAGAATAATAATAATTCTATTTCTTGTGGCGCAGAAAAACAAATAAAAGATATGAAATTGTGTCATTAGTTTCAAACATATCGGAAAGCGTAAAAGTGCCGATGCAATGTAAATTTAGTTTTAGAGAGATTTTGTGCAAATAAAGTAACATTCAAACGCGTAATATTAGGTAAATTTATCTAACGTCAGGTTATGTGAACATTTCACTCGCTGAATGTTTTCATTACTCACATTCATGTTATGCACAATTTCTAAAATGGCTTAGTCTTGCATTATTACACACATTGCAATTTACGAAACTACCGAAATTTTATTTTATCATTCACCAACTACTGTACTTTACTTTTTATCAAAATGTCAACTTATAAGTAATTAAATTTTACAATTAATTTTATATTAAAAGTCATTAAGAAATTTTACGAGAATATTATTCTTTTTAATAAACGTTTATTATCAGTATAAAAAAGGTCATCAATGGCCAAAATTATTTCGACTGTGTTGACTTCTTCTTCTTCGTCCAAATGTCGTTTCATTCGTTCATTTTCAACCATTAACGTATGTAATTAATTCTTAGTAGAAACCGAAAATTCAAGTTCATTAGTTTTTTAAAACTCACGATTGTCAAACGTCTCATCATTAAATTTAATTTTACTTTTAATTAATTTAATTAATAATTAGCAAAGTAAAAAACATTGCCACAATTACATTTTGATGTACATACTACATATTATTTATATCTAAATAAAAAATCGCGTCGTATCTTATCCAATATACAACATTTTTTAAAAATATATGTAAAATTTCTAAAGAATAAAATGTGAAGAGGAGAAAATTGCGGTTTGCTTTTGTGGCCAACAAGGGAAATATTTCGTTGTTTTTTATGCCTCCGCACGCATTAAATGGAATTTAAATGTTCGATTAAATTTTTTTAACTTAAACTATAGCCTATAAAAATATCTACATTATACATAAACGCATTATATTTGCTGTTTATAAGAATATTTTTAATGATACTATAAATAGTATTTCAAAATGACCGCGCGCGCTTTAGCTGAAATTGCTCGTAAAAATGTTACCATATAAAAGTCATTTTCATTGCAATACAAATAAATTTGCAGCTAATTAAGATGTTGTTATGTTGGGATACTTAAAAAAATATTAAAATATATATATATATATAATAGAGGAGATGGGTGTATGTATATAGAGTTTTTATATTGCCATAAAAAATTCGGAACGTGTTACGTACGTGTGTGTGTGTATTTTTTTTTTTGGAAGAAGGTTTTTTGACGAAGGAAAAAAATTGCTCGCACGCATATAACAAACTCGTAAAGGGCACAAGTGGTTCATATAAAGCCACTTTTCACTATTTTTACGATTACTTCTTGTATATTCCAAATAACACCTAATATATTTCCATTTAAAGGAAAAATGCTACAGACGATAAATTCAAACCAACAAGTTTACAAGAAATTCTTTCAATTTTGCGCTTCTAATAACATTACTTGCATACTTCCAACACAACTTTATTTATTATTTCTTTATTTTCCATAAAATGAATGAATAAATAAATTAGCAACTATTTATATACGTAGTCAAATACCTAGCCTTTATTTTCCAAATGCAACGTTAGTTTTCATTTATTGACGAAGAAAAATATCTATTTGTTTTTAATATATGATATACAATATTTTTGTGGAGCGCTGAAAAATATGCACATAGAAAAGTGTCACAAGTTGAACGAGTGAAAAGAATGGGCTTTTTAACTTGGCCAAATTAATAATATTGATTTAAATGGATAGTAAGTGTTATGGAACCATTACAAATAGAGAAAAAATGTAACATTATAGAAAATGTTTGTTTAATTTATACTTTCAATATGCACAATATTATTTTAAAATCGTTTTCTTGAAAAACGAGGATTTTTGAAATGAATAAATAAATAAATTAGCAACTATTCATATGTAGTCAAATACCTAGCTTTTATTTTCAAAATGCAACAAAAAAACGGTATTTGTTTTTAATATATTGTGATATAACAATATATTTATACAATATATTTTTGTGAAGCGCTGAAAAATATGCCCATATTATCTCGCTTAGAATATTTCATAAACAAAGTAAAGAAACGTGTATTGAATATAAAATTCAAGCTAAAAAGTTTCCACGAAATTTTACATTTATACCTTTCAGATCTTAAAAATATAACATTCATTCCATATTTTAATTTAAATTTATAATAAATATATATTTTTTTGTATAGGTAGGTAGGTACTTACATTTCCGCGCATATATGCATTTTAATCGAATACATTTTTTATAAGAAAATAAAAAAAAACTAAATTGAATTATGAAATAAGAAATTTTTTATTTCGTATTCATGTATAAAATATAACGTCTGATATAAAAAAAGTGAATCCCAGAAGCGATTATAAGACTAAATGATTAAATGTTAATATTTAATAATTTGAAAGGCCACAGATTGGTGTAATAAATAAAGTAATTAATTTTGTAAGAAAGCAGCCAGTGAGCGTTTATTATAACTCCTCGCGCTGGTAGAGAGATAAAAGCAAGGAAAAAGATGGTAATTTGTAAAACATGACGTGACACATGAAGCCGGAGCATATTTTTTCGTAATATTACTTTTTAATGATAAAAATAATCATAAAAAAAATCATTCTATTAACTGAAATCGACGTTTTACCCATTCAAATTGGGCATGAAATGAATGAATATCCGTTGAGTGAGTGGAAATTACTAAATTTAAGACATTAAATATTCTCATTACCTGCATGCTGCATTCATTGCATCCATTTTCGTTTAATTGTATGCAATGCGTAAATTGTTGTGTGGATGCAACGAGATAATAGAAATTTTATTTTATTTTTAGATGGTCAATGATATCAAATTGTATGTAGGTATTTGTACTTTTTGTCACTTGACCTAAATTCAACAATAAATTTTAGTCTAGGATAAAATTGATTGAAGGCACTTGGTAAGGTCACTTTAAATAAAAATTCATTTATGTGATTAAATAAATTTAATTTTGCAGTCTACATATTGTTGAAAGACAACGATTGCAACTTATAGATAGTGGGTTAACAATTAAAAGACAAAAAATTCAAGGAAAAAACAGATTATGTGAATTGAGTAAAACGATCAATAAAAAATGAATGGTTTAATTCTAGTTGTTCATTTATGGCATTATTTTCAATCAATTTTATTCTAAACTTACCAAACATGGTTCATCAAGAGAATGCAACCAAATTCCTCAATTTTAGTTATTTAAACAGACATTTATTTTCTTCTTAAATAATATTTATCGCGATTCATCAGTGATCACGTTCGATTTATGTGCAAGGGTTGATTTTCGTGATCAATGGAAATCATTTGCGATCTAGTCAGTAAGAAAAATCGTGAGAAGTAAAAATAATCGGAAAATCAAAACGTTAGTTAGCTACGTTTATGGGCATCCAATCGATAAACCGTTTGTAATTACAATTAAATGTTTAAAATCAGATTTTTCACAAATACGTTTGGCGTGCATTATATAGGATAAAATATTTAAATAAAGTTGCTTACGCGCTATCTATGAAGACGATCAGCCAGCAGCATATAATAAAAGACGTTTTAATTATGAAATTAAAGTTTTTTAAAGGTTAATAAAAGTGGCGAAATAAAAGTGCGCGCAAAATATTTTAAGAATTAAATTATGTTCAACATTCAAGGTATATAATTTATATCACACAAAAATGATTATTTAAAGAGATTGCAAATAAAATTTTAAGTTTTACGATTTAAAATCTTGATTTGTGAGCGTTTTGAATAAATAATGCATTATGCAAAGTAGATGATAGAGGACATGTATATATACGTGCATATAATGTATTTTAAGTATTAAACTTTATGGCCTCGTGACTGCATAATGTTTTTTTTTCTTCGTTTGTTATTTAAAAGGTCCTTTAAATTTTTGCAGATTAATCTCCTTTTAAATAGAGATCTTGCAGGCAGTGGCCATCAAAATCGTCATTTAAATACCATCTTTACCATACACATCATAAATGAAGATATCATCTTCCACGAATAACCATTAAACATTAAAGAATAAATAAATATTCATGTAAGAAGTAGACGATGCGCATTTATTTATACATTTTCTTTGCGTTGCTTGTGCGCGATGGTAAAGATATCGCCTTGTTGTTGTTACTTTGTACAACTTTGCTAAGCCAGCACCTCTCTTCTTCCTTTTTATTAATTATCTTCACTTTTTATATTATTATCATTTTCGTTTTTACCGGTTGTGCTGTGATGAAAATCGTCGGCGAGAATTTCTCTCATTCGTCGCATAGGTATGTTTTGAGGATAAAACGTCACGTTGGTTGATTAAAGCTGACGCGTAATTAAATCCTAATACACTTTTATGATCGTCCATTAAAGAAATCCCTAAAGAAAACTGTATGCGGCGGGAACAACATTGCGCTTTTGATTTAAATAAATATATTTTTTGCGCACATTACTGTTTACGCAAAGCAATCAGGATTAAAATTTTTCACATTAAATCATTTTATAGCGTTGCCGGGATGAAAAAAGCTTCTATGTGATTTACTAGCATAAAAAAGTACCTCACCGTTTTAATAAATAATGCATTATGTTAAAATCAATTCATTTATTTTGAGATAAAGTTGGAGTTTTAACGAAATATTAATTTATATTTTATTTATAATTACTATAAGTACAGTAAATGCACACAACCTTTTTCCATTAAAATTATTGCTTGGCTTTCAACCTAAATATATTTTTATATTAAGTTTGTATATAAAAATGGCGCAAAAATAATGTGCATGTGGTTAGGAACAATAGCCCAGCCGAAAATGGCACGTTCAGTGATATTTCGTTTTGAATCATCAACACCACCCTGAAACACGGCTTTCACATAGAGGGTGGTGGTGGCGTTGCTTTTTTTTCATAATAATAAACACAACAATAAGTTTTTGTTCATTTCCATCAAGCAAAATGAACATCTGTTTAATGCACATAAAAGCATTTTTAGTTGTGGCGCGCACATCGAAAACATTTTTAATCCAGCGAAAGGATAATAATGAAATTTACTAAATAATAAAATATTTTGTTTAAATAGAAAATTTTAATGCATCTTATTGATTTTGTTTTAAATAATTGAAATTTGCTATTCAATTTACATTATATACAAATAAAATTAATATTAATAGACATACATACGTAAAAATGTGTTTTTTTGGTTATGCAAATGCCAAAATAATAATGAAACAGAATTTACAGTTAAAAAATGTTTTTCGTGTGTATAACAAGAAGAAAAATATTCCTCATCGTTTTGTTTGTTCGTTCATTTCAGAAGGTGATTCGTTTCAATCAACGTTTTATAAGACAGAAATTTTTTTTCTGTTGTGTTCATTTAAAAATCTATTTGGCTGTTGTAATTTAAGTGGTACATTGAAAAAAAGCATTAGCATAAAAGACGGATCATAGATCAAGCTCAGATTACGAGTAGGTTATAATAATGACTGTTATTAAGATGCATTAAAGTCGTGCATGTGGGATAATATTTTAATTGCTACACAGACCTCTTAACCATAAAAACAGTAGCAGATAATTAAAGGCTGACTGGAATGCATAATTCCTTAAATATACACGTTTTGTAGAGCGTGGGTTTCACCCACTTTTTTTTGAGCCTTTTATCATTTTGATAACTGATCAAATGCACTTTAAAAGCGCTGCCTTTTTACGTATGAATGCATTTTATGTGTACTGAATTACAAAAAATGAAAACCAAAGCCGCACCACAACACAGCAACGACAAAATCATTTTTTATTATTTGAAATTATCGCTTTTAAAATGACAAATGGATGGATTTATGAAAACATAAATGCTGTGTGTGTGGTGCAAGTCGAAAGCGTTTAATTATAACATGACAAAAGGATTATCAAGGTTACTACTAGACGAACAAGTTTTTTTCTTCGCTTTTTTCCATATCAACGTTTATACGGTACGTAGCTTTTATTAACTAAAAAAAATTTAATCATTAATTAAAACACGTACGAAGAATAATGGAATAATAGAAAATTTATGGTATGTGGCTTATAAATTATGCCTTTATGAAGTTTTTAACTGAATATTTTTTATTATTTGCAAGAAATAATTAAAGAAATTACATTCAAAACTGAAAATGAATGAAAATTAAACGCAATGATTAATAACATTTTTTTATTAAAAAAAAAATTCTATCACCGTAAAAGCTTTTGTAAACTATAGCTTTTGAATAAAATAAAAGGTCACATGTCATAATGAGATATTGCATCTATAGGGTTTTATGTAAATGCACAGACACCCCTTATGTTTATCCTTACATTTTAATTTTCATGTAATTTCTATGTTTTATTACTTACTAAAAATTTGCCTTAAATACAAAGCTAAAATATATCAAGTTGGAAATCTTAATAAGTTGGAAACCTGTCAACCTTGACAATTTCTCTCGGAACGAATGAAATTCTCACCTATTTGTATATCCCTGAATAAGTTGGAAAATTGCTAAGTTGGACAATTTTTCATGGGAGATATCAATGCGCCTAACATACTCAGCTTTTACTGTCCCTATTTACCAATTGTGTATTTGGTGACATACCTATATCCTTTTTATGTTCACGTATTAGTACAGCCATGTCCAACTCACGGCAGCAATAAATTTGAAACGATTTCAATAAAGTGTGTTTACAAGTTCACAAAAAATCAGAAATTTTGTTTTACCAAGAAGTAATTGTGATTGTAGTATCACTTTTCCTATGCAGTAAACTATGTTCAAGTACATATTTAGTGTATTAATACTTACACTAAAGTAGTTTTTGCAAAGGTATATTAACAACACAGTTTAATAATCTAATAATTCGTTTCTATATCGCTATAGCTATAAAATTGTTGTAAAATAAAAAGTTGAACGATTACATACACATATCTTGCAAAAAATATCATTCTATTGATAGATAGAATTATTGAAATAATTAAGCGAATTGCTTAATAACATATTTATTGCCTAGATAAAAAATATTTGAAACAAACATTCACATATTTTCCTCTTCAAGAATTTAATAAAATATAATTGCGGTTATTAACTGCATATTTAGTAAAAACGCAACTAACTAGACGTTGCAACAAACAACCAGCAATGATGACATTTATGTAGAAACAATTTTGCTACCAACAAAAAAATTAATTATTTCCGAACAGGAATTTTGTGTGCAAAAAAAAGCCTAGATATTAATTATGGCGGCTAATTGCATCTCAATAGATTTTTAACCAAAAGCAAATATATGAACATACTGGCTAAATGAAAATCAATTAAAAAGAAGCGCGCACATACACAAAGAATAATGAAATAATAGAAAATTTATGATATAAAGTAATATGATTAAATTCAACACACA
>JARJDW010002120.1:0-11502 GCA_030264715.1 Adinopsis sp. GC000173
TCTAGATATTAATGTTTTATTTAGACAATTTTAAGAGCCAGAAAATAAATAATTAGTAGCAGAAAAGCAACTCAGGTAAAGAACCAAAAGTTGATACAGTGATTTTAATCAATCCTGAACACCAAAACAGAACATGAAAAATAAAATTAAAACATATTTAATACTTAGTTCATTTTAATGTAACTAATTTGTTTTTTACTGCGAATTTGTAAGCGGAAATGTCGATTTTTGTTTACTAAAGTATAAAGTTTTATGAAATTACTACACCAACTCTTAATTTGGAGTCATATACATGCCTATTATTAATTTTTGATACTTACAATTCAAATACGGCGGCCCAATCAGGCAAAAACAGCAAGTGCGTCAAACCAGCACCGTGCATTCCAATCAACACATCCGTATTACGCACCACCTCCAGCTGCTTTTTAAAATCCACGTCGCGATTAAACACCGCATGCTGCACCACATAGTCGCCATGCATTTCAAGCGCCTCCACCAATTTCGCCTCGTTCATAATCCGGCGATACTTCGTATCGCGTGACAGTAGCGTGACGCGTATGCGATCATCATCCCTATGATGCATCGGTATATCAAGCCGATGTAGAATGTGCTCGGAAAACGCATGAAACAGGCCACTATTCTCACAGCCATAGATGATCGGAGTGTTGTAATACAAGCCGAAAATCATGCGAGGTAGTAGTGGGAAGACAACGTTGCGAAAGCAAACCGTTTCGCCGCGAAATGTCTTCAGGTCCCAGATTGGATTCTGTGTGAATGCGTCAAAAGTGACTTGGAAGGCAGATTGATATGTGTACGATTCCCAGATTAGTATGTGTACGTCGGTGGTGAAGGCGTCCGGGCGTGTTGAATTAACGTGGAGGGATGCATATAGGTTGAAAAAGTCGCAGAAGTGGTGGTACATGTTTACAGCTAAAAAAATAAAATTAGAAGTAAAAAATAATAGTAAAAGTAGCCGTAAATGATTCGCTGTTGTTTTACATACACGTAGTCACAAGTTTGCCTTTCAACCAGAATCGGCAGGTTTTTTGAGTGATAAAAAGAAGAGATAGAGTCACAGAGCGACAGAAGAAGTTGCAAAGAGACCCAGAGTTATTGGGTAATAACTTTTCAGGTCTATAAAAAAAGAAATTGTTATTGCGCATTAGCGTTAGAGTCGTTTTAGCTGTTAAATTGAAAATATTTAGATGCAGGGTGCTAGAACAGATGCGAAGCGACCTCGTGTTAGAGGATGAAAGCTTTTTTGACTAATCAAAAGTAGTTAGTTAGAGGATAAATGCCCATTTGTTAATAGAAGTGCAAGAGACAAAAAAATTACAAAGCGAACCCACGGTGCTGGTGGCAAAAAATCCTACTGTTGTGTATAGAAAATAGAGCAGCAGGGTGGTTTAAAAATCGCTAGCAAATTAAATAAAATAGCAATTAGAATTCGCAAAATGACAGAAAAGCTACAAAGATATCCATTGTACATATACTTCTTTGTCTATCTTGCAATGTTGATATTTTTATCGTTTCTGCAACTTTTCTTATGTATTTTTAACTAAAAAACTATTTCCTAAATGTTGACCCCAAATTGGTTAAATTTGTATTAATGCCAGACTCTTGCATAGAGAGAAATATATTTCTCCGGTGTGGTCCGGCTCGAGTAGTCAGGTGCAAGCCTGGCATGGAAAAGTATCCAAATGATGACGACGCGGGTCTAGCTGGATCCGGATTTTATTCTTTTTCAGAAAAGTATATGCATTCGCTTTACTCGCAATATATTTTAAAATTAAAACTTAATTAATTTCCAAATGCAAATACCAATTTTCATAAACATATCGAAATTCTGTGGAAACTTCTTACGGTTACAATACAATTCACACCTTGAATGGTGTTTATAACATTTGTCGTCAAGGCTGCGCTATATATATATATGTATTTTAATTACCAATTAATAATGTCGCTCACCTGCGTCAATTTTCATAATGAATGTTGGCTTATCGATCACCACATCGCACATACCATCGTTGATCGGTCGCTGCGGTAATTCGACAAAGGAGAGCATTTCGGGTGCCCAACTTTGCAACGGACTCACATGCAACGCTTGCGATCGGAGCGCGTTGCGATTTAGTTTACAATAACCACCTGCACAGAAGCAAAAAGATAATTCGATCAAACTTCATAACATGCAAATTATAGTTATATGGTTCTGTTACGTTTGATCTTTAAATAGAATTGTTGCAGGCCGGTGCTGGAAGGGAAAATTGTCAAAATTTTTTTTTTATAGTAAGAAAAAACAATTCTAAAACAATTTAAGTCGACTAACTAATTGAAAATATAAGATAAGTAAAATGAATTAGCAAACGTCAAAATGGGCATTTTGTCTGGGGAAGCGCAAAAGGAAGTAAAATTGTGCATAAATATGCATGGATTAAACATCAGTCACGGCGAATTACATTATAATAGTTGCACGTGCACTAAATAAATCATAATTTTTCGCTTGTTGGAGCAAAAATGATTATCCTTGTAATTATACTAGGACGTACTGAAAGCAAAAATCAACCAAACCAAATTAAAAAGTGAAAAAAAATCTTTGCTCATATGACGACAGTATTATTGAATGTATTGCGGGTCCCGAGCAGGTGTCTTGCCTTCCTTGTTGAGAGAGATCTTCGATTAAAACAAAAATCTAAAGTAATAATAATAAATAAAGAGAGTTTTAAAATTTTATGGCGCTTTTCGTCTATCAATAGAAATGAAAAGTAATTAAAGTAGATAAAACAAGGCAATTTAGTCCGAATTGATTTTTTATGTGGCAATAATTAAGCCGCGGTCACGGTGCCTTCATCAACGCATGGTTTCTAACGAGAAAATAATTCCTTCTCTTCCATAGAATAAATCGTACTTTGCCCTTATTGTGAAAATCACTAAACTTCGAGTTGAAACAGGCCATGTTGAATCCGAAATTTGACGAAATTTGTGAAATTTCAATAAATGTCGCGTTTATAACTACAGTATTAGTAAATAGAGCAGGAAGTTACAATTTCGTAGCAATTTAAGTGTACGACCAGATAAAAATAAGTAAAATAATTTAGCCAAACGTCAAATTGAGATTTCCCATGTAAATATAAAAGATGCAAAAATTATGCCTAAATGTGGATGAGTTATGTTTTCATGTTTTCTAGAGATGATTATCGTTGCACCTGTTTTAAATAAATCATACTTTATTGCTTGTTGCAGTATAATTGATTGCGCTTCGAAATTAAATAAATTTCTCTACACATCAAAACAATTTAAAATAAATAAATTCTCCATATATCAAAGTTAACATTCCGCTTGGAAGCGCAAAATTATTCATAAATACATATGCGCGGATTATTCCTCAGTCATGGTACTTTACCTTCCAGAGATGATAATCATTGCACGTGCACCGAATAAATCATAAATAAAAAAAAAGTAGAATGCCGTGCTTACCAATATCACCCTCTTTGAGCACATCCATTTTGTACCGAATAGGCTCCTCTCTGCTCGCCAACGCCGTGAAATTCATGAAGATATTCCGTCCGCGACAGAATCTCATGTACTCACTGCATTCCAGCGAGCTGTCATCGGGAAAGAGCGGCTCGCATAGCACCTTCATCGTCCGCCGTTGGTCCTTCACGTAGCCAAAATCCGCTTGTGTGAAGAATGTATCAATTTGATGTTCTTTAGTTGATACCCAGCCTCTATGATCACCGGGACAGTGCGGTTGTGCGTAATGCTCAACATTCGCACCATCGCACGTCTCGTACTCGTAGCCCCAGCACTTGTTGCCCTCCAAATGGGACTTGAACGGGCACTCGGCGTCTTCCTCACATATTTTCGCCACCTCTGGATTGTTGTGAAAGTAGACGTCGAGATGCGATGGTGGTAAATTAATGAAACTGTAGTTGAAGCATATCACATTTTCACTTAAAATTATCAACAGAAAGTAGTGTAACATTTTATTTGGTAAATAAAACACGTAATACTTTTAACTATTAAGTACGTTACCGTACTAACTAAACGATAAAATAGTCGATAAAAAGTAAATTGAATTCAGTTTTCTTATCATCTGCGTTTCGGTGGCATGTTTACCATTTTTAGAATTTTGAGGTTAGAAAGTTGTTTCAAGACGCCTAATAAACACACTAATTATTATCATATTTAAATAACTATTAACAAACTAATTTATGACTAGGAAATATACTTCGTTAATTTTAGTATTAAATTTTTTTAAAAAACTTTTAAAAATGTAATTTTAATTTCGTACTAATAGAGCTGATGTTAGATAATATAGCTATTGAAATACAGATGGTGCTTCATTTAAGAAAAATATTTTTAAATAAAATTTTGTTTGATCGATGATTATTTATCAATTTGATGAGAAACATACTATGCAGTTTATCATGAAATTCAAATCAGACGAGTTATTAGTCGTTTTGTGGTACAGAATGTCTCCATGCATTGATTAAACAAAATCCCTTCTACGAATTTGCTTGTTCAGCAATGTATCAAAATTCCAATGATTCCAATTCCATTTTATTCCTCGTTTGCATTCGAATGAATTAGATCGTGCGGCAGGTGAACGAGTACGTAGCACAAGGGTAATAAAAATAGAAATTAATTAATAAAAATCGTAAAGTTGGCAGACTTGAAACGTAGTGATTGACAAAACAAATAAAAAAAGCGAATAGTTAGTTCGTTGTAAAGTGTGATTGATAAATAAAGCGATGGTTGATGAAAAAGTTGATATGAACAATGATTCCGATACATATTCGACAGCGAACACAAACGACCCAAAAAACGTACAAGAGCTAACACAATACGTAAGTGTTGAAAACATCAAAGAGAATTTTAGGTTATGTTCGCTTTTTGTTTTAATTTTTAGGTACAGAGCCTGCTCCAAACGATACAAGACAAATTCCAAAACATGTCCGATCAGATTCTGTCTCGCATCGATGAGATGGGCAATCGTATCGACGATCTGGAGAAGAATATCGGCGATTTGATGACACAGGCGGACGTTGAGGCGGCAGATAAGTGAATTCTCGAAGCAATCATCCGTAAATTATAAAGTATGTAAAAGCCATAACCAAAATAATCGACAGACACATTACATTTACATTAAAATTAGCGTCGTAAAATAATATATAAGCTTAAAAAATTATTATAATTAATATGTAATTTATGTATAAAGAAATCAATTTTTATTTATACATTACTAGCTTTACTTTATTTTAAGTAACGTTTTGCTACGAAAGGTGACACATGCTGCTGCTTTGTATTTGATTGTGTTGTATCATCCGTTTCAGACTCCTCGTCGCTCTCCTCCAACGTCTCCTCCTCCTCGTCATCGTCCTCGCCACCACCTTCAATCTTGTCGAGGGCATTTTCGCTCTTCGTCAAGCGCGATGGATTCTTGCCGATAATTCCTTTTAATTATATACATTTTAGTTGCTATTGAAAATGTTGTGTAGCGCTTTCATTTATTATTCATTACCTGGTGGCGGTTTTTTGTTGGCTCCGTGAAATATATTACCCAGCGAACCCAAATTGGCGCTGCTTGTGAATAGCGATTTTCTCGCGTGCGGAATCTTGTCAGGCAGATGCAGCGATTTCCTAAACTCCTAATTCAAACATATATAAATTAGAATATGCGATTTTACCAATCAAGATATTTACCGATTCCATTTCCTCAATTTTAGTATGAAAGTCCTAATTTTTATTTCACTTGTTATACTTTATTCTACAATGTGAATGAAACAAAAAACTAATAATTTACCTGCAAATCGGTTTCTTCGTCAACGTTATTGATCTCCTGATAGGCGATGGTGAGGTATTCCATCGCCTTCGCATGATAGCCGATCTCCGTCAGTAAAAACGTCGACAAAATCGTCTTCAGATCGTGCAATTTTTGACGTTCAAACGTCGTAATCTGCTCCTCAATGCCGTGAATTGTACGCGATACCTCAGCGGTGGCTTGAACCAATTCAGTTTCGGCTTGAACCTTAAAATACACGTGTTGCGTCAAACAAATTAACGAATACACTATTAAATTTTTTTATCAGACATCAAATGGGTAGTAGTCATTTTTATTAATTTAAGAGTTGCACGAAAATTCGTGATAAAGATTATTTAAGGGTGTGTCTCTGCTGGTTGGAAAAACGTTTTTTGAATGAATATTATCGTACCAGTCGCTTGTAATGTATCAATGTTTACAAATGGAGTAAATAGTACGGCTGGAAATATATAGCAATAGTTACGAGAACAACGTTTTACAGAGAGAGAAATTCTGAGAACGGGCATGATTTGTAATTTATTTTAGTAAGAATTACTGTTGTTGCTTGAGGAAATGCTTTTTTAATGAAGTCGAAGCAACAAAACACATATCTTTATAGTAAGGAGAACCTTTTTCTATCATTTTTAAATAGATTTTCTTGTAATTTTACTCTTATCTCAAGGAGAATCAAATTGAGAAGCTGGAAATAGCAAAACTTCTAATAAACGGTGCAAAGTAAGCAAATTTCCATGAAAAAATGTTGTGATTCCTGATAAGACTGTAAAATTTGTTAAAATATTCAACTTCATCTCATAGGGAATCAAATTGACGAGTTGAAAAAGCTTGAAGTAAAAGATACAAATTCAGGAAATTGGCAAAATTGTTATTGGAAGACCTTTTACTGGATTCTCTAGCAATTTTCATAAAATATCTAATCGCGTCTCAAAGGGAATCAAAATGAGACTTGTAAATCTAGAACTATTACAAGAAAAATCAACAAAAATGTTCTAATTCAGAGAACTGTTATTATTTGAAGATTTATCACTGGATTCTCTAGCAATTTTCATAAAATATCCAATCGCGTCGTTGAGATTACAAAAAAAGTAAATTATCTATTAACAATTAGTCTTCAATCAAAAATACGTACAATTTGTTGTCGGCTGCGCGGATTCCGATCCCGCACCTTATCCAGCTGCCGCTTCCGCCCAAGCTCTTTATCGCGCGCGACAAAAATCATCTTCACATCCTCCTTCACCTTCTTACAGATGCCCTCATACACCGCCAGCTCGCCCACCACCTTCGCATCGATATAGTTGACACGCTTATCGGCGTAATCGCACACCGTGCCAAAGGCACGCGCACATCGTGCCATTCCATCGCTCAGCGACCGATTGATCGCCTCCGATTCGCTGTATGCGAGCAGCGAACGCGCCAGATCGTCGCCGCGATCGCGTAGCCGTGCCGCCTTGCGCGAGTACGCCCCAAACGCCTGGCACAGCTCGGCCACATGCCGTTCTACGAGCGCAATGCGATCCTGTATGAAGCGCGCCTCCAATTCACTAAAAAATGATTTAATTTAATTACATATAACATAGACGACAAGTCACAAAATGTCAAAATACCTGTTTAGATTCTTGGTACGATTTAGCATCGTGGTGTATGTCTCAACGCGAGGTGTGTTCCGGATTGAATACAAACATTACCCAACAACACAACGTATGCGTATAGAAGTGGAAAATATCGATGATACAAACAAACATTATTATTTTTAGGTTATGTTGACATGAAATGTGGTTGTTGTATTTATAATCATCATCACAATAATTATTACATTTATTAAGAAGTAAACGGCGATTTTTCGCTTTTTGTAAAACGCTCGCCATTTCTCCAATATTATTTTATTATTTACCTGTACTTTCATGTTATTCATGACGATTAAAATCAACAAAATTTATTTACCAAGAATTTTCGCAAACTGACAAATCTGTCAGCTCAAATAAAGTTTTGCGCGTGTTGTTGCATGGTTTGATCTTGCTAATACAGCTTGTGTTTCATCATACAAAAAATGTTTGTAAAGCTTGCTTGCAAGTAATGAATGACGGAAATTTTGAAATAGCTAAAGTGTCGTACGCGAATTATTATTATTATCTAATACGCTAATAATTATTTACTAATTAATAGTAAATCAGTAAAAATAGTACGACGAGAAATGTGATAGAGAATACTATAATCATGACGACTATAAATATTAAAAAACCTATCATATCTGTCAACTTTGATATTTATCTCTAGATTTATGTTTTAGGATTTACGTGTGTATCATTTGCATTATGTTTCCTAGACGTGACGTGCGTTGCAACATTCAAATAACTTGTGCACGAATGGAAGAAAATGAAAGATGTGAAACGTTTTATATATGTATTCTTTTTAAGTTGTTGAGTGACAACTCGACGCGGAAAATCTTAATTCCATCATCAAGTTTTGTATATCCGTTGTTTGTAAGTTTTTTAGCCAATTTATTAAACTACATAAGTGCATCTTCCCAGGTCCATTTTGTTTTTGCAAAATACGTTGTGTATTGAAGAATTAATGTTCTAGGTCCTTCTCAATTAGTATTTTTGTCAAGCTGCATTTTCGATGGCCTGAATGTCTTTTGAGTGACAATTCGAACCAGGAAAATATCATAATGCCTTCTCTACGTTGTCTACGTTAATGTTCTATATCCTCCTACATTTTTGATCGCTTGAATTTCTTGTTGAGCGACAACTTCAATCGGGAAATTGTCTTTTTTCCACTGTAAGTTTTTGTACGCCACTTTCTTGAACTATATAATTGCATCGTTCTAGGTCTTATTTCTCTAAAATACTTTGTGCAATGAAGAGTTAATGTTCTAGCTAGGTTCTCTTAAATTAGTGCTTTACAGCAAATAATTTAAATTTTGTAATAATTAAACGTGTTAAGCATGTTTAACATTAAGAGCAGATTTGTTGTGCGAGCAGATGGGATGAAAATTAAATGTATTTTTAACAGTTTTGAAGAAAATAGTGTGGAAAAGCTATAAAATTCGATTTTTTCATAGTCTTGGATATTAGCACATTGACGGACAAAGCGGCTATAGCCGTCATCCCACTTTTCACTTTCGTGACACGACGGCTATAGCCGTTCTGTTTACCGGCCAGTACTACGTCAAGATGGCTTTAACCGTCGACTTATTCCTTAAACCCTATGTATTAAAATATATTGTGCCACCTTATAAACTAGTACTACAACTGTATTGGCAATATAAATGAGATTCATCATGTTGTACCCAAGAATTTTGTGATATGTTGACGGCTATGACCGGTTTATTGTTATGAAGGGTGTCACTTTAAACTTTCAGATTTTTGGGTGTCCGCGAATGTGTTAAGAAATGTCTTTTCCTGATGTTGCCTGCAAAGGCAAAATATGTCGAGAAGAGTGAAGTTTATTATTTTTAATTTTTATCTAGCAACCAAGTCTTTTTCGACAAGAAATGTTTTTATATTTTTATATGCATTGTATGTAGTACTAAATTGCAACCCTGGGCCCCACGTTGGCAAACACCATCGTAAATTTTATCTGTGAGTAAATACAATACAAGAGTGGTGGGGGATGTTTTGTACACGCTCAATTCATTTTGTCTTTACATTGCCAAACCTGTTGTCGTTCGCTGTGGTATTTTTATATATATCGTTTTCGATCTGCCTTTTTGTTGTTGTTACACGTGGTAGCCCTTTATTTCCGGGGACATGGATCGAGAAGAGAGAGGAAATTTAGCTGGTGGTGAAGAAGGAGAATTGCCCATTGAACAGCAACCAGATGATGACTGTTGCGATTCATTCTGGACGTTTCTTCGTACAGTGTTGTCGTGCTGGTGTCCGTGCTGGTGTGATAGAGACGATTGAGATTTTCCATTTATCATATATGTATATTGTACAAATGTTGTCGTGTTTCTATATGCATGCGTTCGAATAAAATGTTGTTGCTGAGATATGTAGAGTATTTGATTCATTGTGGCCATCAAGCAAGTGTAATTGCAGTGGTAAAATAAGTAATAAATTAGTCAATCGGTGTTAGCGATGCAGCACAATTATATGGGGAGGAACTGCATTTGGCTTAACATGCGTTTAATGCGATGTAAATTGTATATTTGCAGCAAATAATTATAATTCTGTAATAATTAAACGTGTAAAATATGTTTAAGAACGAATGAATTAAATACATAAATTGGATGAAAATCAAATGTACTTTTAGTAGTTTTAGAGGAAATTGTTTCGAAAAGCAAGAAAATTTGACCTTTTCCCTTTATTCTCAATAGTTTATTATAGTTTTAGTTATTTTAGTAATTGAAATGTTTTATTACTAAATGCAAGCCCTTTTAGGGACTTTTTAGCAAAATCTTTACGAAACTTAAGTCTCTATGGAAATTTAAACGTGTAGCAAAACGTTGCAACTATTATGCACGGATTGGATGAAAATTTTAGCAGTTTTGAGGGAAACGGTTTGGAAATGCAAGAAATTTCTTTCGCCTTATTGTTTTTCACAGTTTCGGTTATATTAGCAATTGGAACGTTTCAGCTGCTTTAAAGATACTTACTCTCAAGCGTCTATGAAAATTTAAACGTGTAGCAAAATGCTGCAACTAGTAATGTTAGTTGTACCAAAAATATGACTCACTGCTTTGAAAAATGCTTGATTTACGCTTGATAACAATTAAAGCATATGTTTCATCGTTCCGTTTAATGCGGGATTTCGACGCTTTCGTTTCTTTTTAAATTTTTTTTCATAGTTTCAGATATCTTAACAATTTTCAATAAATGTAGATGTTGTATTACTAGATGCAACTCATTTTAGGTTAATTTTAATAAATATCCCTATGGGGATAGAAACATTTTAAAATCTAGACATTAATTCAACACACTTAAGCTGTTTCAGAGACATATTATTTAAGTCTTTATAAAAATTGAAACATTTGACATAATAACAAGAATAATAATTAAATAAAAACACTTGGTTTTAGTTCACTATAGATTTATTTTTAAATATACCACCATCATCAGGACTAAACCAGGTGTTTTTATTTAATTACTATTCTTGTTATTTATGATAATGATAGTTTACCCAGAGGTAACAGCTAATATTTGACAAAATGTTGCAACTGTTAACGTTACACGACTCTGTGTTTTGATATACACAAAGCAATCGCAAATAATTTATCCATCGGTCTACAACAATGTATATTCGCAAATTTCCCCTTTTGAATGAACATTTTCAATCGTAAATTGAATGCGCAATAAAAAATGTCAAATTCAAGGCCACGAGAACATTATTTATAGAATCCATTACAATATTTTAGTGAATGCGTAAACTTTTTATCTGTGAACAAATACAACACACCGGCTCGATAGTATGTAGTGGGGGACACGTTTTGTTTGCGGTGTTCGATTCACGTTGATGCACGTCGCCTCTACAAAGCAAACCTGTTATCATCGTTCGCATTGATATAAATCGTTTCCAACATAGAGTAGCCCTTGATTTCCAGACATGGATCAAGGAGAGAGTGCAAATTTAGCTGCTGGAGGAGAATTGCCCATTCAACAGCAACCGCAACGCCGGCAACAACAGCAGCAGGAACAAGACGTCGGTTGCTGTTGTTGCGTCTACAATCAAAGGGTCGACGATTC